>CM057002.1:112920708-113091762 GCA_029891345.1 Dryococelus australis
TTAACACAAGGACTTTGTAGTTTGTTAACAAAAAATTCACAAGAATACTTTGAGGATAAGTACACTGAAAAAAACTATCAAAATTCTGCAGAAATTGTTAAAACCACCAATGCTGCATTCCAACAATATAATGCTAATAAAAAGGTAGCTTCGAGTGAAGGTTGGAATAATAATAAAATAATGAAACCAATTTATGATAACTGTATACAAGAACAACCTACAAGAACAGCACCAAACACACCAGAAAAAAGATTTCTCCAAGAACTCCTAGATCTGGAGAAGGTATAAAATAATACAACTATTTGCCGAAAGAATATGTTCGGATGAATGATGTTAGAATTTAATCAATAGATTGTATATTATTCATGGTGAATAAAATGCTGGCAATAAAAATTATTACAATGAAAAACCAAGCATAATGAATATGTTGATCAATATATTTTCTGATTTTGTTGTTAATAATCCAAAAGGATTTCCTTAAATTAAAAGAGTTTTAAATTTTGGAATTCTGAACACCATGGCAACTACATTGAATATTAGGCATTAAATAATTTATATTTGCCCGAAACGCATTTGCCAGGATATAATTATTGTGGGCTATTTATAAAATTAAATGAATGTGAATGACTAGAAAGAGGAGACACAGGAATAAATAAATTAGTTGAAGTAAGCAAATATCACGATATTGCTTATAGAGATCATAAATATTTAGAATCTAGACATAAAGCTAGCAAAATTTAACAAAAAGAAGCTAAAGAAATTATGTTATATAGAAACACTCCAATTAGTGAAAAAATGGCTTCTGCTGCTGTTACTTCAACAATGTTTACAAAAAGAAAATTAAGATGGAGAATTAAAATGTTTTATTAATTATATATATATATATATTTACTTACAGTGAAGATGAAAAAAGATAAATTCTCGATTTTCTGATTATGCTTTAAAAGACGATATACATAATTAATTCAGTAACACTATTGCTGATTGTATAAAACTAATAAATAATGCGAAGCAGGCACTATAAAATAAAGGATATTCGAACTATTAAACTATTGTTCCTGTTTATTCATTAAAAACCGATGTAGATTCAAAATACAAATCTGGTATTTCTGATTTTAAAAAATATTAAAAATCAAAATACGTCATTTTTACCGCTTTACAAGACCAACTTAGTAGTGTGTTTGTTTATACAACGGACTATGTTTCTATTCAAAATCGTAGAATTAATAATATGGCTGATCTGTTGATAGAAAAGTTGCTGTCAATAACATACATTTCTATAAAGAAATAGCTGATAAATTGCAAATCAGTTTTGAATTATTACAATACACTTGTTAACATGAAAATTGACGAAAAATCTCATATATTTATTCACCTGCTAAGTGGTATGAAAACTGATATTTTTTCAGTTAGATAATAATTTTTTATTTTCTTTTTTTTTGGATAATTTCTGGTAATTTGCCTTCTGATACTCTTAACTGTTATTAAGGATTCCAAAACCATTTATTATAGTAAACCATTTGATGTTAAGAGGTGATAAATTTGTTTTTAAATCAAAATAAATAAAATATCTGAATATGCTGATGGGATTATGACTACAATAGGAATATTCGTGAAATATAAAGATAAACTATATACATTTTTTTACTATTAAATGGAGACCACTTGGTGTTTGAAGTGCAAGAAAGTTGCAAAAATAACATAAAAAATAAAATTACTTAAAATGGGCGATAAGTTCAGAAAAATAATTGATCAATATGCAACTCTAATAAATCAATACTAAAAAAAATTACCCAAAGAAAGAGAAGGTATAATAAATGAACTATATAAAACTGATTTAAAAAATTTTCCTAGGAGAAAGGTAATTTCTTATGGAATTGATGATTTATGGCAAATTGATCTTGTTCAGATGGACACTGGAAATTTAAAAGGGATGTCACACATAAAAAATGGTTACAAGTATATTATGACAATTATAGATGTCGTTTTCGAAATATTAATTAACTATACCAATTAAAGATAAAACAGCCAAAAATGTAGCAAATGCCTTTGAATCGATGTTGTCGAAAAGAAAACTATGTAATATTCAAACGACAGTGGCTTAGAATGTTATAATAAAATATTTAAAGAACTAACTCAAAAATATAACATCAATCATTATTCTCCATTCAGTGAACTAAAAGCCAGTGTTGTAGAACGATTTAATCGAACAATGAAGAACAAAAAATGGAAGAAATTTGCTTAAAATGGCAATCATAAATGGGTAAATATATTGGATAATTTAGTGAAATAATATGACAATACCAAACACAGAACCATTGGTATGAAGCCAATTGAAATTAATAAAAAAAATGAAAAAAAAATTAAGACAAGATTTTGCGAATGTTTACTAAATCGAAATACAAAGTTTGCGATATCGTCCACGTGAGTAAGAGTAAGCGAATCTTTGAAAAGTGTTATACAGCTAATTGGACAACAGCATTATATACCAGTTTTGAGGTTTTAAATAATGATGTGCGAATTTATAAACTGAAAAAAAAAACCAATGGAGAAGAAATAATGCATAGTTATTATGAATACGAAAATATGAAAACTGGCTATCCAAATGAATATTTGGTTGGAAAAGTTTTAAAAACTAAAGATAATAAAATTTATGTAAAATGGTTGGGTTCTGATAACTCTCATAACTATTGAATTAATAAAGAGATGTTTTGTAAATTTAAAAATAAATATAAGCTTCTTATGCAATTCGATAAAGATGATTAATATCATTAATCAATTGTTGTTGGGTATAATTGTTTCCGGCAAAATAAAAAAAGTTTCGAAAACACTCAATGCAGTCATTCAATATTTCTTTCATTGTTCTATATAAATCCATAGAATTTGTAATATTATTAAATCTCAATAATTCTTCACAATTCGGATGTCTATTTAATTCTATACAATTGTTTTTGAAGATTTTTTCTTTGAGTTCTAATAACATAGTAATCATATTCACAGTCATCATCAAATAACTTTGAAAGAACGAAAGTTGGATTTAAATTTTGATTTTGTGTTTGTGGTACAACATGTGGGGTTTCTCTGATTACCTCATTTTTGCGAACTATTTCATACAATGCCATATTAACTGATAGTCTTGAATATTCAATATCATCATCTTTATTTTTATTTACAAATTTTTAAGTGATTAAAATAAATTTTTTACATTTTATTGTTATGATCTAATTGATTTAATTTTATAACTTTTAATTTTATTGCTTTATGTAATTTATATCCACCATATTTACTAATTTACAGTAAAACTTCTTTAGTTACCCATCTTGTAAATAGTTTAGCTTAATCTTTTTTAGAAGACAGAAGTAAAGAATAAAGGCAAAGCTCGTTGAGAAATACAGCAGTTGCTTCTGAAGGGGGTCTGGCAGACACCCTTCAAGTTTTCTAATAAAATATTATCATCTTCATATATATTTCTTCTTATAGCATGTTTTGTATATTTGAAATATATAATCTCACCAACATCTTTGGCTTTAAACCAAGGATTATTGTTCTCATAAATAATGCTAAAAAAAACTCGTTTACCATTGTAAGTAAGCTTGTTGTTTATTATGTCAGGAATTGAGTCCATTTTCATATGCGAAACAATGCGCAAGTGAAATTGGTGAGTTGCAATAAGTATTTTTACTAGTATTCTGTTTAAATAAGCAAATGAAAGACTAAAGAATATAAATTTATAACATATAGACCATATTCATTCATAAATATTATATTATATTTAAATACAATACAGTACGATGAAACATAATGGCTAGTTCAAAATCTACTTCATCAGGACTAAATCTTATACATTTGTAATTTATTATGGTCTCTATATACTTTTGTCTTTCTATTTCATAACTAACATCTCTATCTTTATGGTTAAATTCCATCACATTCAATAGCCAATTTTATATCAGGAAAATATAAACCTATTCTATAATTGTCTATAGTAAATTGCTGTTTATAATTTAAATATTTAAAATATTAGAAATGTGGGAGATATATTTTGTTGCTTTTGTTTCTTCAAAAACATTTATGTTTAAATTAAGATGCTTAGAAATTTGTTTTGCCAATGATTTCTTGTCTGTTCTAGATGTTGTCAATAGCTGTGTTAATCTTTTTTTATTGAAAAATATTGTATGTGGTTGAATATTTGAAGGTGTTTTATAATCATTCCTGTTTATATTTTTGTAAATATTTTTATTGTTTACAATAACATGGTTTCTTATAGCTTTATCAGTAGCTTTGTATTCTAAAATATCACCAATATTCTGTCCTTAAAACCAAGCTTCATAATTATCATTAAAAACAATACTGACCTTTTTAAAATTAAAAATTAAGTTATTTTATTCCAATAATCTAGTCATTCCTGTATTAGCATTTCCTAGTTTTTTCTGGAATGATTCGACCCTTATTTTAGTAAGTAAATCTGCTTTGTATTAATATTATTTTTTAATAACAAAATGAAAAATTAAAGAAAATAATTTTAAAGGATATAGACCAAATTCATTGAATTATATAGCTCTTAAGGAGTTAAATTTTCTAAGTCATTAACGATTTCTTTAATTTTATTTATGATTTCGTTATAAGATTCACACTTTATATAAAACATGGAAATAATATTTTTCCAACTATAGTCAATTTTGTTTGTAAATTTATTATATTCACGGAAAGTAATTATTACTAAAGAAATACAGTAAACCATTTGTGTATCTAAAAGCCGACACTATCATATTTGGTAAATGAGGAAATATCTCGCTAATTAGATCATTCACTTTTATTTGGAAACGACATTCATCTATTTCAGCATAGTGCTCCTTTTCATAGAAGATAAAAGTTCTCCCCGAATATGAATTAAAAACAGAGTTTTTTTATATTCATCACTTATTCCAAATGAAGAAAATCCTTTCGGATACCCATTAATAAGTTTATAATTACGGTAATTGACGATATAAATTTCACCATCTACAAACAGAACTAAGGCACCTGATGGGCTTTGATAAATAAAAAAAGTTATTGAAATCCTTTGTTAAAAACTAGCACCAATCTGATATAAAAAATTGTTTATTCATTATTTTCTTGTCATTCAAGCTTTTTATCAAAACGTTTTTATTGTAAAAAATATACAAATCACTACCGATAGTTAAAAATGTTTTTGTGTATTTGCTTTTACAAAAATCAATTGGTTCATCATCATTAAAATTATTTTGTTAGGGTGGTCCATAAAAGTTTTTAATGCTTTGGATGTTATCTAGTTGCAAATCAAACAAATCATTTTTAAGAATTGGATACATGACCACATTTTCATTACTAGTATGTTGAAGACCTAATGCATGGCCGATTTCATGAATCAAAACTGATAATAAATTTATTTTATTTTAAGGAGTGTTTCTCCCTCCATTATAACAATATTCCGGCTTATTGATATGAATTCCAAAAAGACTGTTTTGTTTATTTATGAAATATGCATTAGCCAGTGCACTACGGAATGGATATAATGTATAAGGACAAACCCCATGTAATCTATGATTATTATGTTGGTCTTGTTTATATGATATAAGTGTGTCTGGAGATTGCGTATCATAAACAAATTTCAAATTTGTGTGTTTTTACCAATCGCCAAAAGCTACTATTGCTAACTTTGTAACCGATTTATTTGCATATGCAAAAATTCAATTTTAATGGGTTTTTATTCCGATTTGTGGTTAATGAAATGTCAAGTATCTTATCACTAACACCACATATTGGATAATTTATTAAGTGAAGAGTTTCATTATCTAGTTTACCATTACTTGAAGAAACGTTGTGATATTCTTGAAATATTCTTAAAGAACCTTCGAACTTTTCAGTATAAATTTTTGGAGGTGAATTTTCATCAGCCTCTAGATATACATATTTATTTAAAAAGTAGATAACACATTCTGTTCGATTCTCTTTTTTGGGCAGCCTGAAATTTATATTTGTGATAGAAAGAATAATTATATAAGTCTTTAATTATATACAAAAAGTTTTAAAACATAATAAAATCTTTAAGCTTGCTTTTGTACTTCTCACTGTTCATTTTTCTACTCAAATCTAATGTTAAAAGCCATAGTCTTTGTCCCAGCACTTTGCACAAATATCTTTAAATTTTTCATATGACATGTCCCCTCCGACGAAATCACAATAGATATGTTTTAGGTTCGTGTCATCATGTCTAAATATACACAGAAAATTCGTAGTCTCTTACCAAATGTCTGGGCACTCTCGAATATGTCTGTGCCTAATAAAATACATCAACATTTTTGTGCCTCCCTCTAGTAAAGTACTCGCAAATAATATTTTGATCATCTAAAATAACACCGTCAAATACAATTACAGATTCGTTTTTACATTGATCTAAAGTTACCATTTCCTCAGTATTATTTTTAAAATATGCCATATTTTCATTATGTTTCATTTTTTTTTAAATTCCTCATCAAAATCACTTTGTATCAGAATATATTTGGCTGGATTTAAACTTTTTGAGCAAACATAGAGTTTATTGAAATTTAACCAACCTGTCTTATAAATATAATTGGTCATTTAATTCGTCTTGCCGCAATTACTAGCACCAACTATTATACCTCTAATATAATTCTTTCTTTTGGTTAGCATCTCCTTCGGAAAGTAATACACCAACATCCCAATCGACTTTCTTCATTTAATTTTATAGGTTTTTTTTTGTAATAAATGGATAGTTAAATATTTCAGTTAACGAACAATAGTTCTGTACTAAAGAAGAAACTTCACTACGACATAATTTATAAAGATAAATCGATTGCATAAGTTAGTTTTCATACAAAATATTTAACTCCAAATATAAACAATAATACTTTAACAACAATTGAAAAAAATGAGTGCAGTCGTTGATAAAATGAAGTTATCACTATTCCTAAAGGACAACACGATAATGAATCTTTAAAAGAAGCTATAAATTCAATCGATCAATTTTCAACAAATAACATAGAATTGACAGCAGACAATGTGAAAAATTTTAATTGATTAAATTTAAGTTTGATATTAAATTTGACGACCGATTATCTGATATGCTTGGTTTTGAAAAAAATATTCTTATTGAAAAATACAAAATTGCTGTAGGTACTAAGTTACCTAATTTTAATCCAGTTAAAACAATAAATGTTTATTGTAATTTGGAATATGGAATGTTCATAAAGTATGATGAATCTAATGATTTAGAAACAGATATAATTGCTAGTTGTCCACCAAAAACTATGTTTGGTTTTAAAGATTACATTAGCTATGAACCACTTATCCAGTTTTTTTGTAGAATTAATAATGAGCGATTTAATCACATTGTTTTAGAAATTAGGGATGAAAATGATAAACTGATTGATTTTGAAGGTGCTGATATTGAGATTGTTTTAGATATTAATGATGTTTAAAATATACTGTAGAAATATAATAGAATAAAATATAAAATTATTTGTTTAATAGCCCCATGGTAATGTATATCATCTTTTTCATTCAAAATCATACGTTTGTCATAGTTAAAATTAAATTATTTTGCCACAAACTTATTCACCAAATGGTTTGTTTTCTTATCTCTTGTAATTATATTGTTTTTTATGTACACATTTTCTTAGTTTTTTGTGCCAATTCACCCACTGATTTCATGTTTAACATAAAAGCATTTTCGTGATTTGGAGTGCATCGTTTAGTTATTGTAACTTGTTTTCCCAAAAAAGGTTCATAACCATAGCTTTTTCGCCCTGTACTTATCCAATTTATACCATAATAATTTTTTCCAAATTCGTCTGCCATTCACCAAGCATGCAGCCTTGTTTAACAGTATTTTTGTCATCATCAATGTTAACCACACTGTCTGTGTCATAATATACTACTTTATCACCTAATGTAACATTTCATATAAACGTTATAGTGCATTTGATGTGGTTTAAGTTGCTATAAATATGCTTGTTTCTGTGCTATCTTCTACATAATTATCGGCGTAATTATATGATACTTCAATTATTTTTTCATTGATATAAACAAGATTATTTATATCTATTCTATCTTCTAATAACAATTTGTACCAACGAGTTGGTTCAGTTATATATTCTGTTTGTTTTAAATTTTGTATTTGTCCAAATTTTCCCCAAAGTAAATTTAAACCAATTATGGCAAAAGCATGTTTCCCTGGATTTTTATAAATTTTTTCAATGTTTAAGTCGATATTTTGTTCTTTTTTTTATAAAACGAATATATTCATCTTTTGATTTGTAATATTCTTCCCATGGACTAGTTACTAATTTTATTTTCATAAATGTTTTATTGTAGTCTCAAAACATTTTATTAAGTTTTTGTTTGCAATGCCAAACCTAATGAATTTTAAGTAACTTGTAACATTTTTTAACAGATTTATTTAGTTGTAATGTAGTCCATGTACCATTTATTGCTCTTTCTTCATCATTATGTTTACATTCTCATTTTCTCTCTACAACCCACTTTGAGCAAAAAGTAAACAATAGTTATTCTTGTTTAATTGGAAGTACTGGATGATATAATTAATTTCTTGGTTGTAAAACTTTACATTTGATCAAGCCAAACCAATCTTCGTAGTGATTTTCAGGGTTAGATATTTTAATCGGATGGCCAACTGGTAATAATCATAAAACATCAATGTTGGATAGAAACTACATATATATATATATATGTTTTAACTTTTTTCTTGAAACTTTTATTTTTGAAGCATGGATTCTACCTACAAAAATGCATCTCTAGGCTGTAATGGTTCTATCACATTTTAATTTTTTTCTAAATTACTTTGATAAAATATCGATTTTTTTTTTCATTTGCAAGCCCACATTTCCCTTACTTTGTAAACATTTTGTCTTAAAATTGTCATTCGATTGTTTGTTATAGAATTCAAGTCATCCATAATTACATTGTAACAATTATCATATTGTGTCTGGTGGGTAACAAACAGGACAACCATGACAATAAGAGCCTTGATATTGATCAATTGTTTTAGTTTTTTCGTCGTAACCATCAACTTTTGCTCCACAAATTGTAACTTCTCCAGTGGTTAATGCGTGTCGAAGATTTGGAAATGTATTTAACCACGAAATTGATTCTTTACTAAACATTTATTTTTTATTATCTTTAACTACAGCTATAGTATTATTCGTAAAAAATTTGGATCTATAAACAGCCATACAAACACCTGCGCTTGTTATGTAGCAAACTGGATCTATATTTGCTATTTCTAGAAAAGATTCTCTAAATTTAAGACAATCGCGTATTAAAATATCAACATCGGAATCACAATATTCAGCAAATTCTTTTTTGAAATCGAAGATACAATTTTCTTTGATTTTTTCAGCATGCCACTTAAAAAGTATTTGCGTTGTTCTTGTTTCATTGTATTAACTCCATTATATTTTGTAGCAGGTTATTTTTCCAATATAATTTTGATTTTTTGGTATATTGAACATTATTTGAAAAAATATTTTTTTTAAGCTCTTTCAACCCACATGTTTTGGAAAATGATGCAAGACTTCCTTGAATAAAGTTTATACTATCAATTATTTTGTTATTTAGACTCAATGTTTTGCATTATTTGAGCGTTGATATAATGTTCGATGTTTTATACTATTTCTAACACAATATTGTAAAATAAAGTATTAATCGTAGCCTTTTGAATTATGTGTAAAAAATTTATATCCTTTATATTCTTCAGATATAGCCCATCCGCAAACTCATCATTTGTACTAAAATGTATTTTGTTTCCATTAAAGTCTTGAACAGATATAAAGTTTGGTGTATGAAAACCAGTATCTTGTGTGGCTTCATAGTCGAGAAAGTAACATTTTCCAGTGTAAGAACAATACTTATCTTCTTTGTTGCTTTTGCCATTACAAGTACAAGCTATTGTACAAAAACAGCCTTTCTGAGGCTTCTCTTGCATATAAAATTTGTGTAAGGTTAGAGCGAATGATATGGTTTGGGCTGTACGTTTTGGTTGGTATGGCTATCTGCTGGGGTTTTCGTTGATATATTCAGACGGTAAAGTAAGTTGGTATGCTGAGTTATATGGCTTTCGATATTGCAAGCTTATGTCGTAGTGAAAGTTGTTACATATATTTTATAGTACTCTGTAACATTAGGTTATCAGTATGTTTGTCAAGTATGCTGGATGTACGTTACCTGGTAGGTTTCATAAGAGCAGCTATTAGTTTGGATGGCTGGAATAATTAACTGATTTGTTAGTGGATAGAGTGATTTATATTACTGTCTGGTATGCTGGAGGGTTGTCCCCTAGTCTATTTTGGTTGGTGAGGTTAATGGATGGCATACGAGTGGTATGAAATGAGTAGTTGTTAAGTTCACATAAAATGTGATCTTGGCATGATTGAAGATTTGCTGGGGTTTTGGTTGGTATAGTGCCTAGTAATTCTGGTCTGCCGGATTATTCATATTTTGTTTCGTCTGTCAGCATTTTTATCGGGTTGTATGGTTGACATAGTAATTTATATTAATGTCTGGTATGATATTAGGCTGGTGAAACTGGTGTCTGAGGGTATGACAAGCATGTTGGATGTGTGATAATTTTTGTAAAGTCAGTGTTGGCTGAGGTCTGCTTCAATTATTGTATATGGTACATAAATTTAACCTGGTGACGGTGAGTAGAGCAGATGTTATGGGCTGGTCTCAACTGTAAATTTTCTTGATACACTTGGGGTTTTCTCAGAATGCTCCCATATCGAGAAGATGAAATGCTAATATGAATTATTGCCAGACCATGAAGATTATGGTGTCGCGATTTACATCGAGAAAATATCGGATGGTTTTTCGAATCTTGGGATAATATACATATGAAGCTGCAATGCATGTTGATATCGTAATATTGTCATTCAGATGTTGGGAAGTTAACATCGATTTGAAAGCATTCTCTCGCAATACTGCAAAGACGAATTGTGAATACGATGGCCTGCTTTCGACCTCATTTAACAAGGAGCCACGAACTTCACCATCACTACCTGATTAT
This sequence comes from Dryococelus australis, assembly GCA_029891345.1. Classification (NCBI taxonomy): domain Eukaryota; kingdom Metazoa; phylum Arthropoda; class Insecta; order Phasmatodea; family Phasmatidae; genus Dryococelus; species Dryococelus australis. The sequence continues at coordinate 112,931,774 of CM057002.1, forward strand.
TGTCAGTGCCGATTCTGCGGCAGAGTTTTTCACCGGCAGTAAAAATGCTCGGCGACATGAGAAAGCGGTCTGTTCGAAGAGTCCTTTTCGCGCGATAAAGAATTACTACAATGGTCGCACATAGTTTGTGCTAGGTAATAGATTGAAAGAACATACAGAGATCTATAAGGATTCGTCTACTGGGAGCTAGCAAGTGATTTCGTCAATACCTCCTGCTACATAGATGGGTACTGTTTCGGCAGACGATCATGACGAGACAAGATAATGCTAACGATGAATGAGTGCAGTAAAGTCGGATTGCGCAGCATATGCGCTTACAATACGTTCACGTGAAGTCGGCGAACTTTAAAATAAAGAGTCTTCGACTCTAAATACTGATGAGCTTATAACCCCTACAAGGTAAAACAAATTGAATGTAGACGAGACGATTAAAGAGGAAGTGAAGACGTACATGACGACAATGATAGTGTTGAAGAGAGACGATGATGATTCCCTTGACGTTCCCACATATTTGCTCGAGTTTCCTTCAACTGGTGATGAGGAAAAGGCACAATATGCTGCGAATACTGGTTACATGACTACTAAAGACCCGAACGAACTTGTTGGTATATTCGACTTTCATAAACGAGGAGTTACTCGAACATAAAAGAGGCTGTTTCGATCATCGATGAATTTAAGGATCGGGGTTGTATCAGATGATGTAATGATCGTGTTACTCTGAAAAAGGTAATTACAAAATAATAATAATTTATCATTTATAAGTACCTCTATTTTGTGTGTCGTGTCATTTTATCCCTCACAACTTTAAGTGCAAAGATCTACATACAGAATATGTATTAAATAATTTAAGTATAAAATAAAATGGATAGTTGACTGCATACATGGAAATACTGAAATATTGCGATTGAGGTGGAGGATTGCTAAAGATTGATGTATCGGTGGATCGATGTAAAGAAGGATTCGATTGGATTGGATTGGTGAAGCGATGGAGCGAGTTATGAGTTAATGGGTCATTTATGGTTGTTGATGATGGTGGAGATTGGCAGATTAGATGGAAAGGGTGTTAGGTTATCGGTTATTCTGAACTGCATATTTGCTCGAGTTATGATGGATAGTATGATTAATGTGTCGGGTGGTATGGTTGAATTGAATTTTCTATGGTTATATGTGATGGCATGTTGGTTGACCTGGTATTACTTCTGTTATAATGGTTGATATGGTGGTATACTGAGAAGTATATATTCGGCTGGTGTCTGATGGTAATGATGCTATGACAGACATATTAAAGTTTCGATTTTGAGTATATTTTAGTCGGTGTGGGCTGAGATGTGTTCTAGTTATAGTATAAGTATATTTAGTCTGGTTTTGGTTGGTGGAGCAGATGGCGTAATGAGTTATAGAGGCTGGTACGGTACCTACATGTGCAGCTGGGTTCCATTTAGGAAGCTTAATTTAATAGTCGCAGCTATGAAACTTTGTCGTGAGGATGAAGAAGAATATGTGGCCAAGGGTTCTGGATGGTCGCTTGCTAGCATATATAGCCTTGAACTGCTTATAAACCGATTATACTGACTATTTGAAAAGTGATCTTTCTGCTGTAAAGTTACTGTGTCAATGGTGTGGAAGTGATTTAAGAATTCTATTTTAATGAATTTATAGTCTGAAGTATGTAAATGTTAGTACATGATATAAATTAAAAAAATAGCGTTCGATTTCTCGCTGGTATTGTACCCTGCCTACTTCCCTTGTTATATAGATAATACGATGGTGCTTGGTTTAGCACCCCCCCCCCCCTTTCCCGCACACGCGCATATATATATATACATTTAATAAGAGCCGAATAGGATAGTTATGTCTACTAAAACCTTAGAGACAGTGAATAATTACCATCGTATAGTACACAGTGTTGAAGAGAGAAGACCTGAAATTAAGTTGAGAGAATTTTTTTTTTGCTGCAGTACTCTGCCTACAAATTTTTAGTACAAGTAGAAAAAATTAAATAATTTTTAAAATTGAATTATAAAAATTTTTTTTTTAAATTTCTTAATTAACCTATGTCATAGGGTAAGCAGTCTGTAATAAACAGATCTCGTTACAAAAACAAAATATTATTTCAATCTAATTAGTATGGTTATGTAGGGCTTAAACAAATAAAAAGTTCAATTCCCAGGGTTAGTAACAATGCTTGCAAATTGAATTCCACGAGACTGTTTGCCTCCTAAAAATATGCAAATTATATTCGCATATGCATGTACATATTCACATACTTAAGAGCCCGACTTCTTTGCAGAATGATTACTTAAAATAATATATGAAAAGTAATTAAATGTGAGCATAGGCACATATGATTCAGACTCAGAATGAAAATTAATAAATTATTATTATAAAGTACATTGCTTGCTTTTAAATATAAAAAAAGTGCTAAATATATGCATTAATTCAAAAAGTATAACAAAGGATAAAAAATATTTATGTAATTGTATGAGGGAATTCACCAACTTCGATTCGATGTTTATATTCTACTATTAGGCAATGCTTCTTGTCGTGAATTCGGTGTTTGAGTGGCGAGCATGCCCGACATGTCTCTCAAATGTCCTGGGTTAAAATCCTGTCCAACCATGAGAATGATATATATATTTCTTTAAATGTTACCAGCTGTCATGGAAAGTGTGAAATGTACATTAATTATTATATTTAAACTGATTTTTACATTTAAATGCAGTAAAATATGGTTCACTGTATTTTTCAAAGATATTTTTGGTATTTTTCAGATGATAAATATATTACATTTAAATATTATTTCTGCTTTCTTATAAATATATCGCTTGATAGGTGTCTGATTGACAAAGCTAGCCAGCCAAGGTCCTTGCGGTCGTTGGCCTAACTTCCTTTCCCCGTGTGGTGCATGCCTACGTCACTGCACGCACATGTCACACATGGCACGTCTGACATGCCGGGTCTGTCGGAGAATGAATGCGTGCATGGTTGGAAGGCTAGACCACATAATTTACACACAAATATAAAAACAAATCGAATGAAGTGAAATATAAATAAAATATCATGATTTTCATAAAATAATGTATAGTATGTATGTTAGATATAAATAAATAATAAAAAAATAGATACTTAAAAAATATACATAAATATATGTTGATATATAAATAAATAGTAAAATAATAAAAAATTTTGTAAGTTAAATATTAATAATATATACGCAAGTTAAACCTAAATAGTAAAAATAATAAATACTTTAAAAATAAACTCATGAATTGTTATATGTAAATAAAAACCATTAAAATTGCATAAGATAAATCTAAATAATAAAGATATAAATATGTTATGGAAATTTAACCACGACAATACACTATTTGTTTATCCACATCTTATGAACTCTTGTCCCAGGGCATGTCACTATAGCTGAGTTGTCTAAGGCGTTAGCCTGGCGACCGAAAGTAGGCCATTCCAAATGGTAATTTAAGTTCTAAGAAAAACAGCCCTCCATCGGCAACTCGAAAACCAATATGGAAGTGGAGCGCATACAAGAGATGCGAGATCGACTAATCGAGCGACTGGCATGCCACCTAGTGGATAACACCAGAACTAATATGGCAGTCGAACAAATGTGAGTAATCGACTAATCTAACGACTGACGCGCCAGCTAGCAGCAGCTGATGTCAACAAAGATGGCATTGAACAAATGACAAACGATAATCCAATCTGGCAGCCTTCGTGTAAATGTAAACAAATATGGCTGTCTCCAGTAACTTTAACAAATGGCCAACGATACAACCAAGATTGTGGTGCGGAGCACAAGCGACATATGTGGGAGATAAATGACTAATGAAAAGGAGAGAAAGGAAAGAAAGGCAGAAAGAGAATGAAAGAAACAAAGAGAAAGAAAGAACGCAAAAATGAGAAATTAGGAGAGCTCTGAGAAAACTCTCGAAATGCAAGAGCATGAAAAATGACATACTCTTTACCAAAAGGTTGATCCAACATGATGGCATACTGGCTCCAAATATGGCGGCCTACTGTACAACAAGATAGTGGAATACTAGCTACCAACATGGCAGTATCCAACATGGCGCCTGCATGGCTAGATTGACAGAGTGGGAAGTCCGGTATCAAACATGGCAGCTGGCGAATGCAAGATGGAGGAAAGAGCCGAATCCTGTCCCAGATCTCTCTATGCACTACTCATGCATTATGTAGCCAGCAGATCGAAAAATCTTTTATTTTCTACTGTCATATAATTTTTCTTAGAGTTTCTGTTTTAGTATTTATTAGTCCATAAACAAGTAAAGGATACAAAATGTGTTTTTTTTTCACATGGAAAATATGAAGTCAAGACTAATCGACTCAATCTGTTTGTAGGACAACAGATACAATAAATTGTAAAACTCGAGTTTTGACTGACTTGCAGCGACAATAAAGAGTGATCTTGTGTCTAAAGAGAATTTTTTTTTTTCAACGTTGTCTTTGAAAGCCATTTTGGAAAGTTATGAAACCATCTTAGTATGCGCAAAATCAACTATGGATTTTTCTCACCCAATTAGAATAGAAACAATCAAGAGGAATCTAACAAATAAAGAACATACCATTATTTTAAAAGAACAGAATAAATAGGTACAATTGAAGAACAAGCTAAATAGATAGTGGATAGGGGAGGCGGTCGCTTTCAGAGGGATAGGGTTTTTGGAGCGATAGTTTGGGCAAATTATGAGAGAGGGACGATATAAGAGGGGTCGGTGGGATGGAAAACCAATCAAATCTCCGATGTGTGGAAGAGGAAATGCGGGCAATGAAACTGCTAATACAAACTCGCATTGTTGTAATTTCGTAGTCGTAGCAAGTTTCTCTTCTGGCGTTCCTGTCTGTGTCTGTGTTTGTTCTGTCCGCAAGTAATTTTGCTACCAGCTGCTGTGTTGCTGGATGTACGAATTATACACGTTACTTCATATTGGTAAGATCAAGTGTGTGTGTTCCTACTTAGAGTCTGGACGAGGCTAGGTTAAAGTACCTCGACAGACTGCCTTCAAGCGACACGAAAAAGAATCTAATTTCCAGTTCTCACACACTGTTTTGTGTTCTCAAGGAGTTAAGGGGGTAATTAATCTGATTTTCACTAAGCACGCCAATTTAATTTTCTGTTTGGACGATTAGAATTGCGGAGCTAGGGTTGGCGCTCTACTCAGAAAATGAGTTACATGTGTTACAGCTGTCGCAACATCACTCTCATATACACAGGGGTGTACAGAACCCCTTTCTCTATCAGATTATTATTATTTGGAATTACTTGTAGTGTATATTGTTGTGGTCAGATTGTTCGTGTAGTCTGATCGTTACGTTCCATTACTAGAATAACATTGTATTGTTTAACTCATCATAATCTCACATTTACGGCTTAGGCGGGTGCCCAAAATTACGGCAGTGCGCTACGCATATTTCACACCAAATACATTTAGTTTAAAACGGACTGAGATTGTGTCCGCCATCTTGTATGTACCTATAGCAAATGTGTAAATACCATAGACTAGCTTATTCGTCTTCTGCGCATGTACCCAACATTGACCTACCCCAAAGAAACACAACTGTTAAAGTCACATGGTAACAATTGACAAACGTGTTCCTTTAAATCTAGTTTTTTTTTAAATACACGCACCATTGAATTAATGAATTACTTTTACCAGTTTGAATTTAATCGACTCATTATGAATTGGCTACAGGAAGTATAAGAACATCTACAAAGCATTTGTTTATTGAACATCGTTGTGACCCTAAAGCCAATCCACGCCATTTTTGCTAGCAATATTGGCATAAAGGCAGTTCAATGTTGGGAAACCGATACTGGTTGTGCGCAGCCAGCGAGATCGATCCACTTCTCCTTTAGTCTATGCCTACGAATATAACACAAGATAAAATTCAGTAGATATACATGGAGATTGCTTGAGTTGAAAGTTTCATTTATTTTTCTATGTAGTAAATATTATTGTTTATTTGAGACAATATTAGTGTTAACTGTATGATTCAGGCACTTTCATTGTAAATTTTCAGTGAAAACTAATCTGTATTGCAATTGCCGATACTATGCAGGTAAATATTATCATAAAATATTTATTCTTTTATTTTCTTGGTTATAAATGTTGAAAAAATATTTGGAGCTGCATTATCTTCCACAAGGCGCGTAACTCGCACGTGCCACTCAATGTAAATAGGTTACCTGAAACTGCAAGTCGAATGCAATCAATATTCAAACCTGTTTGTAAAATATATAGAAGGCAATACACAATTTTCTGTTGGTGACTCATTGGTTAAAGAGAGCATAAATAATACAGCCCTGCTGTACCGAGAAATACATTTGTTATAATAATGTAGTTTATTCTACAATTATTTGAAACGTAACGAGACTATTTATGTTTTCTTCTCTTTATTTTATGCAACGATTGTTCTAATTACGAAAACTTTGTGGCGCATTGGAAGGCATGGCGAAGCACTTTAACAGTCTTTCTGTCCGGAACTTGCATTTATTGTATAGAGATCCCATCACAATTGTTCTAAATTTCCCTGTTGATATACTTATTGAGAAGTATCTTTGGTGTCTCGGTACATGCCAGAGAACACTGGCAATTGACTGCTGCCATAATTAACTTATTTGAATCAATGTGACGGGCTCTGTGACTTGAAAGGCGAGTGCTAGTACAGGCATTCCAGCTACTTATCAGGGTTTCTGACAGACCCCTTGCGTTATTGCCGCCCTGGGCTTCCTGTAGTAGTTCCCTGACATTCTGCGGGGTCACGGTGGCTGAGCGGTTGGCCTGCTCGCCTCCCATCGAGGCGAACCGGGTTAATTCCCCGGCCGGGTCACTCCCGGATTTTCTCAAGGGCGAATCGTACCGGACGATGCCGCTGGTCAGTGAGTTTTCTCTAAAGGTCTCCCGTTCCCCCCTCCCTCGCAATCCGGCGCTGCTCTATCATCACCTCATTTCACTCTCATAGGCTCTCAAGACCTCATTGTTAAGAGCCGCTCAAATCTCAACTCAAGTCCTCACATTCTCTAACGCATATAACAAGCCTTGAGAATATATACATAGAAATTGTTAGTTAATGATGCTGGTCATATGTACTTAAACTAATTCTCTCTTAAGTGGAAGAGGGTTAATGATAGACTTAAAGGTGGGGTTGAATGCTTGTAGGCGCAAACTCCTGATGGAGAGGAGAGAAGGCGCAGTGCAGCGGGCTTCCAGCCCTACCAGAGTGTCTGCTGCACCGCCAACTGATCATGACAATGTGACATACTTCCCAACACCAATGCCGACTGACAATATGCTGACGTCAATCCACCCAGCAGAGAGTTCAGACTGGAGAGTCTCCCGCCCCGGCGCTCCAGTGCCTCGCAAGCTGCGTGGTCACTCCAGGCTGCAAACCATGCCTACCATAGAGGAAGTGCCAGAGACACCAGGCGAGATGCAGACAGTGGGGGAGGAGGTAGTGCTCCAACTGATACCCAGGAGCGGGGACTCGCTGTTCGCGGCACTGGCGCTCCAGCTGATGGGTGCCACTGCGGATACCGACGAACATGTTCGGGACACGGCAAAACTGCGATGCACCGCCGGAAACCAGCTGGCAGGCAACATAGCCGTCTACCGGATACTGCTGCTGCAATCCATCGCAGCACACGGTGACCGCTACCGCATGCTGCAGTCGGATGACGAGCGCATACACAAATACCTGTTGGACTTGCTGCGCCCGGGCTTTCCCGGAGGCAAGGAGTGTTTGCAGGCTGTTGCAGATGTCAGCCATGTAAACATCGCCGTCTATCCAGAGGGTTCCACCCGCTTCGTTGTGCGTAGCAGAGACCCTACTGCTCCGAGGGAGGTTGCAGTGGCGCAGCGGTCATATCGTGCCAGGGATGACATGCCTATGCCGCACTACGACAGTGTCACCTGGTCTCGCCCGCTGTAGTATCTGTCTGCGCTGACCTGTGTGTGCACCTGTAACACTGCATTACAACAGGCTACTCCACAAGCATCCCCATTGTTACATAGTACACCTGCGATTTATAGAAATACTATTGCTTTTCTGTGTGTGTTTAACGAACTTTAATGTAATATTTGGGGACTATTCGGTGCACATAAAACTCACACACTTATTACCTGAAACAATTATAGAAATTTATTTCAAAGCACTACTTCGTTAATATGTTGGCAATCGTTTTATTATGAAAAAATCTATGAAATTGATAAATGTAAACAATTATAATAGTTTGATTTACATTAAAATCATATAATTCAACTTACGTTTGGCACAATCTCCAATAATGAAGTTTTTTAAATATATCTACATATGTACTCATTATTGAAAAATTGCCTTTAAATTTAATTTATTTTCTTACTAAAAACTTTTAATACTTCTTATGAAAAAAATTTTTTGTTAAGGGCTTTTGAACGTCCCCCAGTTTTATGCTGGAAAGCTTAGAAGGGGACGGCTTATAGACTAACTTATATTAACACCCATGCCTTACCCGGGATTCGAACCCAGAGCTTCCCGCACCCCAGATCGGTGGCGCACCAACCGACTGCGCCACGGGAAGTCGGCATTGAAAATATTAATTCTAGATAAGACCTGCATTTCCGTTTATCGATTATTGAAACAATGCATTTTTTTTGTATTTATAATGGTATTCACCCTCGCTACAAATTAAATTTAAGGCAACTGCATTTATTTTATATTTTCAGTTGACATGGATATAAATCAAAACATTTGATAACCATCGCCATTAAGATAGAAGTATGCAAAAACTTGGATTATAAAAGGTATTATTAGCATTGCAAAATAAATAACTGAAGATAAAATAAACATTTTTTTTTCAGCAAATATTGGAGAAATGTTTCCAGTCCCTGCTAGAGCATATTAAATCTTTAATTTTTCCAACCCACCATGCAGAAAGCTCAGATAGTCGGCTGTGTTTACTGGCGAAAAACTGGATAATATGTCTCATGCTGAATTAATCAATATCGAAAATAATGAGTGTAAGTCTCTGAACATGAGAATCCACCTCATCCTTGTCAACACATTACATAAAGAGAATCATGTTGGGGATTGTGGCAATCGTTTCTGTTCCTAAATGACAAGAATATAAAGTGATATTGTGAATTAGTGTTGTGGCGAGAGAAAGAAATGTCTGCCGTTTACAATAGTATGGCGGAGGGATGATGTGGGATATACGATAGCGAATATATCATGCATCTGAAACATTACGAACAGGAGAAGTGAGTGACTGCATGAATATTGTTGTCATTATAACCAACTGCTAAGTGCTCAAATTTGGTTTTTATTTAGTAGTCAACGTAGTAAATATGTAATCTAATATTATGAGATATCTTCATTTTCTAAATAATTATCGCTTTATATGGCCTTAGAATTTAAAAAGTTTGCAATAATGTGGCATGATATGCACCTCCTTACACAATGTACAAAACAATTGAAGTCCGCTCAAAAGAGGATAACTTTCTTCTACACTAACTGCTTTACGACACCATATGTATCAATACATTATTATTTACATCAAAATTTAAATTTAAATTTAGAATATTTTGATAATCTTTCCGAGAATAATATCTTCTCGTGTTGTATTGTCTTCATGGAATGTTGAACGTTACCTCAAGAATGTTCTCTCATGATTACAAACCTCTTTTTCTACATATTTGTGTAATGATTATTGGCGGAGCCTGTGTACGCCTATTTCATGCAAAGGTGGATAAGCATATACTTGTGTTATCTATGATGTAATATGCCACATAACAGGATATTATCAATGGAAAGTGCATCGTACCCTTTTCTACGATTTTGTTCAAGGTTAATGAGTGGGACCTGTGTTTCTTTCATGAAAAGGTGGATGTACAAAAGGTTCAGCTTCTACAAACATGCAACTGATAAACTATATTACATAAAATATAACACAATAACTGTTCTTGGGTGTAAAATCCCAGCCAAAATATAAGGTCAAAATAGGAATAGTAATTATCTCAAGGTCACAAACTTAGATAAACTTCGAAGTGGCCTGCATGCTGAAGAAAATGAATGCATTACCTCAAAGTAAATCTACTAGGTGATGCTACGTGTGTTGCGGTTATGTTAGCTCTAAATTAGAACCACTGAACTCATTTAGGTCAAACAAACTTTATTAACTTCTCTCGATTATACACAAACCTACGTAATCAAGAATATGCAAATGGTCATTGTACAATTAAAATTGTTTATAAATCCACATTTCGTCATCAAGCTCAAACACCATCATCTTACTAGAGAACAAAACTGGTGATGAATAAATGATACCTAATTAGAGCAGGTATAACTGCTAAAGCTGGAAGTGGACTTTTGTGTGTTTTTTGCAAATGCCGTATTTTGTATAAGCCAACATTTACCAATATCTCTGAATTGGACCCACAGGACATTACTTTTCGGAAGACAGTGACAATAAATGAAGGTGTTATTAATCAGGCTGCTGTAATTAGTATTTATTAATCACCAGTGTTGTTCTTTCGTAAGAGAATGATGTTTAAGCTTGGGGATGAAAATTTTATTTATAGAAAAATAATTGATACCACTATCAATTTTCATATTCTTAGTCATGTAGAGCTTGTGTATAATACATAAGTGTCAATGATTTTGATTTACCGAAATCGGTACAGTGATTAACATTTTAGGTTTTATTGTTATAGAATTTGGTAATTTCTTACCATCACAAAGCACACTATACTTAGACAGAGCGATAAGTTCAATCCTCCCAGGTTAAAATGTGTGCTGGTTTTATCAATTGTTCGTTCACCTTATCTCTTTGCTGAGTTTTCACATCCCAGCTCTTGTATCGCTATTGGGTGAACTTGTACATTCTGGAATTGATAATCTACATTTCGTTATAGATAACACTATATATATATCTCTTATATATTTAACAATTTGTTTATGTGCCTGTGCATGAATGAGATGTACACAGGCTCCGCACCAGTCATGACCCTAGAAAGCATTGATGAAACATCATGCATAGTATCTGTCAACCAAGGTAACCCAAGATTGCCCGTGTGGTGCTTCGGCTCCTGCCACCCCTGGACTTAGGTTTGGGCAAAGCTGATTGGTCCATAAGCTACCCGGCTTCCTCGTGGTTGGGGAAGGCGTACCTACCTTCTTTGGTGGTCGGGACCATAGAGGGTACCAAATTAAAATCACAATGTGGTGTGTAGGACAGCTGAGAATTCAGGCTGTTTGGGGCTGAAAACCAGAATTCCATAGTGAAGAAATTCAGTGTTATAGTAAAGGCGAAGTTGCAGTGTTTGTTGAGTGACTCCCTTCATACAGCGAAGTGCGTGATGCACCCTGGGGCTGTTGCACAGAAGCGGATGGCCAGTGATTGGTCTTAGCGTGTCTCACAGTGCCCCATGCGTCCGATTCGAAGCGACTAAAAATACTTTTTCCATTCCCGATTAAATTCTCCCAAAGTTGTGAAGGGGGGGGGGGGGGGGAGGAGACTCGTAATGGGTCACAATGGTATCATGAGCACTACATTCGGGGTTGTGATCGACGTGGGAGGGACATCTGTGTCTGCCGGTTGGCACGATGCCATGCCTAGGAGTCGAGCTGTTGCCCTTGTTCATCTGGTTTACCATCTAGAAACTGTGGTATCCTGCCACCACGAGCCCACAGGTGTCATCGCAAGTTTAATAGTGCCACAGGCAATCAGTGGGATCATCTCAGGTTCTCTTCTGTGATCGGTCATTGCGTGTGACTCTTGGTGGGAGCGGCTGGCTGCAAGTAGGAGTAGACCTTGAGCGCTTCCCGTCGTCCTACGGAGAATTGGTGCTGTGAGCGGCAGCACAGCAGTCCTCCTCTATAATCGTCGATTATACTTACTGACGCAGATGCACTGGGTCGTTAAGATGATTTCAAGCACTTCTGTTTAAAAGACATCGTTATTATTTGTACAACAATATTTCAAAAATGCTATTTGCGTTTTCACTATTCATGATTTTAGTATTTGCTGGCATTTTCAATGTTAGTTTTCTGATATGCTGCCTTTGACATTTAAAACTATCCACCTTGTATCTTCAACACCGGAATCAGCTTATCTGTGAATTTCTAAATTAATAATACACAAACTTACTATATATAATAGTTTAATCGATAATTGTTACTCTCTAACGTAAAGTGTGGCGAATTCTAAATTAATTTGTAAAGGAAATGACACTGATAAAGTTATAGCATCTTAACCTGCCGAAGTAGTTGTTGAGAAAGTGTGGAGGACGATGATTGGCGAATATTGATGTAGGTATGGCGAGCGACGGCGCTAAGTCATGGCACCTCTGCTACCTTATGTTATACCCGTGGGCATAACAGAATTCGAAAGAGTTTCTGTAACAGAAGAGAAGAGAGAATGCATAACTTCGTTCATGCAGACAAGTTATAATAGAACATTGTAAATGGCAGGCAAAACAAATCGTAAATGGCAGACAGTCCGCATATGACAATGGTACCAACGCAATCAAATTTAACGTGTTATGCCTTTGCGGTGCATTCAGAAATTACGAAGATAGTTTAATACCCGAAGACTGCATTTATTTGAGTTTCTGAGTACGAAAAAAATTAATGTAAAATTACACGAATAATGACGCTGGTTACATATGAAAAACACATCGTTGACCTATTCTTTAATACGTACATTTACATAAGTCATTGAAACATTGACAAATTATTTAAATAATTTGCTCTAACATACATTACAATCAGTCTTGTGTTTTCAATAGATACAAAAGCTTTTAGAAGGCCAGAAGACTTTAAAAAACATTACAATAATTACAGTAAGGCTTTAATGCGCATCAGTAACGAATACTTATGCTACAAAATTTAAATGGCCTACTTAAAAACCATTATTTTATTAGTGAACAACCAGTCGACTGCATTGTGCTTAACCTACGTATTATTACATTTAGAGAGATTAATTGAAGAAATAAACTTTTTATAACAAAAATAAAAGTTACAAACAGCAATAATATAAGTAGATGTAAATGTTACTTCTAACACAAGACGGCGGGACGTGGGCAGTCTGACTACAGAGCTTTATATGCTCCATCCCCTACCGCGACCTCACCACTCTGCAACCAACCCTCCCCTCTCCCTCCTTCTCAACCCTACAAACCCTCTCTTCATCCCTTCACGCCGCCAACAACTCCTCAAAAAATACTAATTTAAAATTCGTAAAAAAATTTATTAATCAGGAGAAAATCACATTATATACTCACATACGTGAACATATTGGACTACACGATCTGAACCTTGGCCTTAGGTTATATTTAACTCAAAAATCTACAAATATCATTTAAAAAATCTAAAAAAATTCTAATATCGAGGGAGAAGTTTCATTATTTATACCGACGACCATCTTGGATTTGGATATCCACTACCTTGACATTGGCCACATATCCATGTCCTTGACCTCATAATACAACAGACATACATACTTACATGAGAAGTCAAAGATAATGGGAAGACATGCAGGAACTACCACTTATATGAGTGTATAAGTATAAACATAGAAATATCAAATAGGAATATATAGTTTTATGAATAAAATAAATTAGAAACAATATTTTTTCATAACTACATTCAATATATATTCCTAACAACATACTAAATTAATATAACATTATGTAAGTAGCACGTTTTCCAATTATCTTATACTCCTCACGGGAACATGTATGTATGTTTCCTCACAGTGCTCTCAAATATTAACAATTAAACAATATGGCAGACCTTCTTCTATGAGCACAAAGTGGGCACTTTCCTGTAAAATAATCGCTGTTATTTAGAAAAATAATTGTTGTCATGACACTGAACTATGAACTACGATTTTAAAGTGCTCTCTCTTCATACAGCGAAGATGAATTTTGAAGAGCCTTGCCTTCAAAACTCAAAGGATATGAAACCGTGACCTGCATAATCGCTTCCTGATTGTCGTCAGTGTCGATTCTGCGATCGAGTTTTTCAGCTTCAGTCAAATGCTCGGCGACATGAGAAAACCACATGTACGAATAGTTTTTTTCCCCATGAGGAAACATTACCATACGCGCATGCAGTTTACATAAGGCGATATACTAAAGAACCCCAACAAGTACTGTCAGGATTCGTCATCGGAGAGCCAGCTAATGTGACGGCCAATAGCTGTATCGATGGGTGTCGATTCCAATTGCGATTATGATGACACACATGGAACGAGTGACCTGCCTCGTGCACTATATACGATTCGTGCGAAATATGCACTTATGCACTTTCAAGACTTTCGCGTAGAATCGATCAACTTTCAAATAAACGGCCATCGCTATATACAGTTTGTTTCAAAATGCTTGTTGCAATGCTCCAGGACTGGTAGGACATGTAAATTAAACAAATTTTGCTTATAAACATGAGTTCGGAATAAATTTTGTTATGCTAGAGTGGAGTAGAGGGATTGGGCGTCTATTATTGGGTTTATGTAGCTGCACGTTCAAGGTCAAGAAGCGAGGGAGCGATACGGGTGACAGTTACGCGCACGCCTAGCGCCTCATCGCTCCTACGCGCAAGGCGTGCTGAGCTTCCGTCCTAACGCTTTACTGTACAAATTAGAAAGTTATTTAGTGGTTTTATTACACGCAATGAAAGTACACATATTCAACTACGCCAGTATCTTTGTATTTTTTATTCTCTTGTCGATCAAGGGAACTGCATACACAAGTTTCAAAAATGCGATATTTGACCATTTTGACGAATGTTTTCCTCCAAGAATGCACTTAATATGATAAAAATACAAAAAAATAGGCACATATATAAATGTTTTAAATATTTTTTGACAAACAGTCATATTTTAAGACCTTTTATTCACCAAGATACGCGTTGACGCGCAAACAGCGATTTCACAGAAAACGTTACAGTACATTGCACTTTTAAAAACGATGTCTTGAGAGCCGACGGGCGTGATATGGAGTGGCACCGTAATTCAAGAGCGGGGGAAACGGAAGATCCACGAGCAGACCAGCCGACCAGTGGGATCGTCCGCCAGGATTCCCACTCGCGAAAATCCGGGAGTGAACTACGTTGCTAGAAGACGTGGGGGAATTATCGTAGGCGACGTGCCATCCACAATGTGATACGCGCTTTGAGATGTGTTATATCGTTCGATATCTACCCGAAATGACATCGAGTTGAGAATTCGCAATAATTGGCTTACATTGTTGGCGGTGTTCAAGTGTTGTGGCGTCTACTGGGATCCGGCGGCTGTTGTTTTAGTATTGTGGCGGCTACTGGGATCCGGCGGCTGTTGTTTTAGTATTGTGGTGTCTACTGGGATCCGGCGGCTGTTGTTTTAGTATTGTGGCGGCTACTGGGATCCGGCGGCTGTTGTTTTAGTATTGTGGCGTCTACTGGAATCCGGCGGCTGTTGTTTTAGTATTGTGGCGGCTACTGGGATCCAGTGGCTGTTGTTTTATTATTGTGGCGTCTACTGGGATCCGGAGGCTGTTGTTTTAGTATTGTGGCGTCTTCTGGGATCCGGCGGCTGTTGTTTTAGTATTGTGGTGTCTACTGGGATCCGGCGGCTGTTGTTTTAGTATTGTGGCGTCTACTGGGATCCAGTGGCTGTTGTTTTATTATTGTGGCGTCTACTGGGATCCGGCGGCTGTTGTTTTAGTATTGTGGCGTCTACTGGGATCCGGCGGCTGTTGTTTTATTATTGTGGCGTCTACTGGGATCCGGCGGCTGTTGTTTTAGTATTGTGGCGTCTACTGGGATCCGGCGGCTGTTGTTTTATTATTGTGGCGTCTACTGGGATCCGGCGGCTGTTGTTTTAGTATTGTGGTGCCTACTGTGATCCGGCGGCGGTTGTTTTAGTATTGTGGTGTCTACTGGGATCCGGCGGCTGTTGTTTTAGTATTGTGGCATCTACTGGGATCCGGCGGCTGTTGTTTTAGTTTTGTGGCGTCTACTGGGATCCGGCGGCTGTTGTTTTAGTATTGTGGCGTCTACTGGGATCCGGCGGCTGTTGTTTTAGTATTGTGGTGCCTACTGTGATCCGGCGGCTGTTGTTTTAGTTTTGTGGCGTCTACTGGGATCCGGCGGCGGTTGTTTTAGTATTGTGGCGTCTACTGGGATCCGGCGGCTGTTGTTTTATTATTGTGGCGTCTACTGGGATCCGGCGGCTGTTGTTTTAGTATTGTGGCGTCTACTGGGATCCGGCGGCTGTTGTTGTAGTATTGTGGCGTCTACTGGGATCCGGCGGCTGTTGTTTTAGTATTGTGGTGTCTACTGGGATCCGGCGGCTGTTGTTGTAGTATTGTGGCGTCTACTGGGATCCGGCGGCTGTTGTTGTAGTATTGTGGCGTCTACTGGGATCCGGCGGCTGTTGTAGTATTGTGGCGTCTACTGGGATCCGGCGGCTGTTGTTTTAGTATTGTGGTGT
Organism: Dryococelus australis; assembly: GCA_029891345.1. Lineage (NCBI taxonomy): Eukaryota > Metazoa > Arthropoda > Insecta > Phasmatodea > Phasmatidae > Dryococelus > Dryococelus australis. The sequence goes on from CM057002.1 coordinate 112,948,254, forward strand.
CTACTGGGATCCGGCGGCTGTTGTTGTAGTATTGTGGCGTCTACTGGGATCCGGCGGCTGTTGTTGTAGTATTGTGGCGTCTACTGGGATCCGGCGGCTGTTGTAGTATTGTGGCGTCTACTGGGATCCGGCGGCTGTTGTTTTAGTATTGTGGTGTCTACTGGGATCCGGCGGCTGTTGTTGTAGTATTGTGGCGTCTACTGGGATCCGGCGGCTGTTGTTTTAGTATTGTGGTGTCTACTGGGATCCGGCGGCTGTTGTTGTAGTATTGTGGCGTCTACTGGGATCCGGCGGCTGTTGTTGTAGTATTGTGGCGTCTACTGGGATCCGGCGGCTGTTGTTTTAGTATTGTGGTGTCTACTGGGATCCGGCGGCTGTTGTTGTAGTATTGTGGCGTCTACTGGGATCCGGCGGCTGTTGTTTTAGTATTGTGGTGTCTACTGGGATCCGGCGGCTGTTGTTGTAGTATTGTGGCGTCTACTGGGATCCGGCGGCTGTTGTTGTAGTATTGTGGCGTCTACTGGGATCCGGCGGCTGTTGTTGTAGTATTGTGGTGTCTACTGGGATCCGGCGGCTGTTGTTTTAGTATTGTGGTGTCTACTGGGATCCGGCGGCTGTTGTTGTAGTATTGTGGCGTCTACTGGGATCCGGCGGCTGTTTATTTTCAAAATACATTATAAACTAAGTTACATATAAATTTCAATACGGTGACCACCTTCTTGGATGCACAATCGACAATGACGTTGCATGCTTTCTTCAGTCGCAGCTACTACATCTTGAGCAGTCCATCCTGAGTGTGTGCGGAAGCAGTATGTATTTACGCGTTTAATGTAGTTTATGTATCCACAGGAGTCTTACAAACTAGCCATTTCATGTTACACCAGTTTAAATAGTCCATATCTGTGATATATCGGGGAACATGGCGGCCGTGTTACAGGCCTACTAGCCATTGTACTATTCGTTTCCGATCCCGCGTTTATATGCAAGAGTTGTTCAATTTAATGTGTATTAAAAGTCATACAGGGTTGTAACATGAATTTTGAAACCTCCCCTATACTGATGATGGCCATGCAACTCCTGCTGCAGTAAAAAGAAAATTCATTTTCGAATACAACACAGGAAGGGAAGACGACCACAAAGATAGTTTAAATCAAAATCAACATGATAACAGTGATAACTGTGAACGTGATGGCGATTTTCTCGATCCTCTGACACACCCATCCAGCATATTTACTTTAACAAGCACCATCAAGAAGGCAGAAGATTCTGAGAACACTGCCTACATATTTCCCGAAAACGGAATTAATTTGTTTATTGACTCAAATATTTTAACCCTTTGCAACAAGGTGATAATTTCTCACATACTAAAGAGATATCTTCAATCATTTGTTAACTGAATGTTAGGGATTTTAGATCATGATGTGATGAGCTGCTTTCTTCAGAGATTAAAATGTGCAAAAAAAATATATTTGCTTTATAAAATAATTGCTTTTCTTTATTTTTGTTGTATCATCAATTCCCCTCACAACTTTAAAGTGGTTCAATGAGAACTTGTAACTTATATACATATTTAAATACAGAATATCAAATAAGATTTAAATAAGCAAACAAATTAATTGATAGTGGACTCAATGCAAGACATTAATGCAGTCCTCATATACAATAGCTTATAAACAATTGATGAATTAATTTTTGTATAGAATTTGTGGATGGGGGAAAGACGACAAACTGATAGATTGCTTATGAATAGATGGTAGGTCCAAAGATAGATCGAAATATTGTTATAATGATTGCGAGCTAGGTTGAAAGTTAATCGGAATGATTGCGAAATTTAAAGAAAGACTGCGAGATTCATGGAATTATTGGAGTTGATGGAAATAATGTTAGATAGATCGAAAGATTGGGGAAAAGAGTGATGAAAAAATTGTAAGAATAATCGGAATATGGGGTGGAAGATTCACGGAAAAAACTGCTAAAATGAAGAAAACGTTGACCGACATATTGAGATATTATTGGAAAGTTTGACGGAAAGATTGGAAGATTGATGGAAGATATGAAGATCGATCGAAGATCGGAGAATTGATGGAAATATTGGAAGACTCATTTAGAGATTGGGAGATTTATGAAAGTATTGATGCAAAGATTGGAATATTGGTGGAAAGACTGTGAAAGAGATAGAAATATTGATTGAAATATTGCACGACTGATGTATTGATGGCTTAGAAGATAAGATTTTCACCCGCGATGCCCTCGTACATTCCAAGCCTCAAAAGTTTTACCCTAACAGTTTACGAGTAGCATGGACAACAACATAGGCAGTCCAGCAGGAGACAACAACATAGGCAGTCCAGCAGGAGACAACAACATTGGCAGTCCAGCAGGAGACAACAATATTGGAAGTCCAGCAGGAGACAACAACTTAGGCAGTCCAGCAGGAGACAACAACATAAGCAGTCCAGCAGGAGACAACAACATTGGCAGTCCAGCAGGAGACAACAACTTAGGCAGTCCAGCAGGAGACAACAATATTGGAAGTCCAGCAGGAGACAACAACATTGGCAGTCCAGCAGGAGACAACAATGGGAATTTCCAAATACGAAATCGGAAGGTTGGTTGTAAGCATGCTACTAAACGAACAATCCATCCCTATATCTATACTCCAATAGGTCGCTGGTCTGAATTGCCATTCGAAATTTTAGACAGAAAAATTAATTTTTATGGGGAAACGTGTGTGTAATTATGAGCATGGTCGATAATACCCTGCAGAATATAATATAAGAGATGAACATAACTTGCCAGACTAAATGTCAGGGAATAGAGTGTGATCTGTCACAACACGCGTCAGACGAAGAACTGCACCGAGGGGCGACTATTGCCATGCTAACTATTTTGTCCTCACCTCTACAGTCCGGCGGACAATACTGAAAATAAGGGATGTAGTGGTATGGGATTAAGCGAGGGTACATAGTTGGTCGGACTATAGTAGTAGGCTGAGGGGAAACATAATAAATAGGTACAATTGAAGAACAAGCTAAATAGATAGTGGATAGGGGAGGCGGTCGCTTTCAGAGGGATAGGGTTTTTGGAGCGATAGTTTGGGCAAATTATGAGAGAGGGACGATATAAGAGGGGTCGGTGGGATGGAAAACCAATCAAATCTCCGATGTGTGGAAGAGGAAATGCGGACAATGAAACTGCTAATACAAACTCGCATTGTTGTAATTTCGTAGTCGTAGCAAGTTTCTCTTCTGGCGTTCCTGTCTGTGTCTGTGTTTGTTCTGTCCGCAAGTAATTTTGTTACCAGCTGCTGTGTTGCTGGATGTACGAATTATACACGTTACTTCATATTGGTAAGATCAAGTGTGTGTGTTCCTACTTAGAGTCTGGACGAGGCTAGGTTAAAGTAACTCGACAGACTGCCTTCAAGCGACACGAAAAAGAATCTAATTTCCAGTTCTCACACACTGTTTTGTGTTCTCAAGGAGTTAAGGGGGTAATTAATCTGATTTTCACTAAACACGCCAATTTAATTTTCTGTTTGGACGAATAGAATTGCGGAGCTAGGGTTGGCGCTCTACTCAGAAAATGAGTTACATGTGTTACAACTGTCGCAACATCACTCTCATATACACAGGGGTGTACAGAACCCTTTTCTCTGTCAGATTATTATTATTTGGAATTACTTGTAGTGTATATTGTTGTGGTCAGATTGTTCGTGTAGTCTGGTCGTTACGTTCCATTACTAGAATAACATTGTATTGTTTAACTCATCATAATCTCACATTTACGGCTTAGGCGGGTGCCCAAAATTACGGCAGTGCGCTACGCATATTTCACACCATATACATTTAGTTTAAAACGGACTGAGATTGTGTCCGCCATCTTGTATGTACCTATAGCAAATGTGTAAATACCATAGACTAGCTTATTCGTCGTCTGCGCATGTACCCAACATTGACCTACCCCAAAGAAACACAACTATCTAAATCGCATGGCCAACAGTGATGAACGAGTTTGTTTATATCTTGATTTTCATAATACCAGCTCTTCTATATGAATAAAATGATTTTACCAGCTATAAATTTAATCAAAATGAATTATAAATGGTTTAGAGAATGTATACATACATCTCGAAGCTTTTTTTTAGAAATAAATTTTGTAACCTTAAATCCAAACCATGCCTTTTTTGCTAGACGTGTTGTTAGAAAAGCAGTTCAATGTTGGACACGAGGATTGGTTGTGCACAGACAGAGAGATAGGTCTACCTCAACCTTAGTCTATGGTCTAGAGTACGCCTACGAATATAACCCAAGATTCAATTCAGCATATGCACAATGTGATTGCTTGAGTTGAAGTTGATAATTATTTTTCTATGGAGTAAATATTTTTGTTTCTCTGAGATAATATTATCGTTAAAACTGTGATTTAGGCACTTTCATTATAAATTTTCCGTGAAAATTAATCTGTATTGCAATAGCCGATACTATGCAGGTAAATATTATCATAAAGTCATTATTATTTTATTTTCTTGGCTATAAATTTTGAAAAAATATTTAGAACTTCATTATCTTCCACAACGCGCGAAAGTCGTATGTGCCGGTGCCACGGTGGCTGAGCGGTTAGCACGCTCGCCTCACACCAAGGCGAACCGGGCTCAATCCCCGGATTCTCGCAATTGGGAATCGTGCCGGACAATACCGTTGGTGAGTGGGTTTTCTCTGGAGGTCTCCCGTTTACCCCGCCCTTGCATTCCGGCACTGCTCCATTATCACATCATTCCAACCTCTTCGGCTCTCAAGACCTCATTGTTAAGAGCCGCTAAAATCTCAACTCATGTCCTGACATTCTCTAACGCATATAATAAGCCTTGAGAAAATTAGTGTTCTCCCTCCGAAGAGTTCACAAGCTCGTAATAACAGCGGATTAATCTGCCTTGTAAGGGCTGTTCATGGTAAAGTGAGCCCTTTCTCCTATCCGCCTTTGTTTATCCTTTAACAACCGTTTAAAATAAAATACGGCTATGTAATTAATAAACACAGATTGTATATTTCACCGCGCTTGAAAGTTAATGTCTAAGGCCAAAATAAAATATATTTATTGAATATAATTACAAATGAGAGGGCTTTTATAAATGTTCACTTAACCGTGAACAGCCTATACATACCACGTGCAGTGCGCAGGGATACATATGTGCTGATGTGTTGCAGGCAGGACATATGTACTCTCATCTACCGCCACATGCCAGGCTGGTAGTGGAGCGTACACAGCCAGTTCCAGTCGATGTAAGTATGCTCTGTCCGCCTTTCCTTCGCTCCTCCTGAATACTGTTAACTAAATATCACATTGTTCTGGACTGAACTCCAGACAATATAAATATTCTATTTGTAGTACAGGTGACTACGTCTGTGCAATAAGAGCCGTTGAAATGACTCGAGGCGGCAGAATATTAAACTTCATAACTCACAAGACTACTACACTTTACAGTAATCACGTTATAATAAACGGAAGAGTAATTATGTGTTACTTCTATTAAATTACGTAAAATCCACTTGTGTTATTACCAAACTGAAGTCTCGCCGACGTAAGCACTTAGAAGCATTTTACGTCAATGTTCTGTTGCCGAGGGCCATGTCATATCGGCCCTTCCTGAGAGCGTGGCCACTGGGTGACATCCTGACAGAGTATGGCTGGCCTCTGGCCCCACGACGAACCTCGCACTGGCCTATATCGGCGATTTGACCCGTGTCTCGCAATACTGTGTACTGTATACAGTTTGTGGCCGTCCCTGACTTCCCACATTCTCCGCTGAATGTGTTGCCAGGTTCATGTGAGCCTCACTACTCTATACAAATGGCTCAGGCGAGTGTCCAAAAAAAATCCTCGTTAAATTAAGTGTTACTATAATTAAATTTTCACAAATATTCCGAAATATAAACATCAGTATATTTTGCCAGTAGATATTTTTCACTTCTGAGATATTTGGTATATTAATAATTCGTTTTCATGATCTTACTATGGCGATTGTTAAATAATCTTCGCATGAAGAAAGTAGGTTTCGTATTCATATCCACCATGTTTGTATTTTATTGTTATTATCATTGGAGAGAAAACTATGAAATAGAGGCGCTGCTGCCTGGAGATAAAAAATACCGCCGGATTTTCTCACAGAAATTTTTAAGCGGACTGGAGTTGGTCTCTATTGTATATGCTAATAGCAGCCAGTTGGAGGAGAACACATAATAAGAGTCGTTCTGATGCGCTTACACAACCAGCTTACTTTGATTGCAGTAGGAACATGGTCGGAGCCAGTGTAACTTTGTCGAGAGCAGAACATGTTTAAAATGAAGTAGTTCTGTGAGTCGGGTAACGGCGGCCCTACGAAATATAAATGAAGTAGTTATGTGAGCCGGGTAACGGCGGCCCTAGGAATTATAAATGAAGTAGTTATGTGATCCGGGTAACAGCGGCCCGACGAATTATAAATGAAGTAGTTATGTGAGACGGGTAACGGCGGCCATAGGAATTATAAATGAAGTACTTATGTGAGCCGGGTAACAGCGGCCATAGGAATTAAAAATGAAGTACTTATGTGAGCCGGGTAACGGCAGCAATAGGAATTATAAATGAAGTAGTTATGTGAGCCAGGTAACGGCGGCCATAGGAATTATAAATGCGTTGTTATGTGCGCCGGGTAACGGCGGCCATAGGAATTATAAATGAAGTAGATCTGTGAGCCGGGTAACGGCAGCCCTAGAAATAATAAATGACGTAGTTATGAGACCCGGGTAACGGTGGCCCCAGGAATTATAAATTAAGTAGTTATGTGAGCCGGGTAACGGCGGCCCTAGAAATAATAAATGAAGTAACTTTTGTGAGCCGGGTAACAGCGGCCATAGGAATTATAAATGAAGAAATTCTGTGAGCCGGGTAACGGCGGCACTAGGAATTATAAATGAAGTAGTTATGTGAGCCGGGTAGCGGCGGCCATTAGAATTCTAAATGAAGTAGTTATTTGAGCCTGGTAATGGCGTAAATAGGAATTATAAATGAAGTAGTTCTGTGAGCCGGTTAACAGCGGCAAAGAATTATAAATGAAGTAGTTTTGCTGGCCGGGTAACGGCGGCCATAGGAATTATAAATGAAGTAGTTCTGTGAGACATGCAACGGCAGCCCTAGGAATTATAAATGAAGTAGATATGTGAGCCAGGTAACAGCGGCCATAAGAATTATAAATGAAGAAGATATGTGAGCCGGGTAACGGCGGCCCTAGGAATTCTAAATGAAGTAGTTCTGTTAGCGGGGTAACGGCGGCCCTAGGAATTATAAATGAAGTAGTTCAGTGAGCCGGGTAACGGCGGCACTAGGAATTATAAATGAAGTAGTTCTCTGAGCCGGGTAACGGCGGCCCTACGAATTATAAATGAAGTAGTTATGTGAGCCGGGTAACGGCGGCCCTAGGAATAATAAATGATGTACTTCTGTGAGACTGGTAACGGCGCCCCTAGGAATTATAAATAAAGTAGAAATGTGAGACGGGCAACTGCGGCCCTAGAAAATCTAAATGTAGTCATGTGAGCCGGGTAACGGCGGCCCTAGGAATTCTAACTGAAGTAGTTATGTGAACCTGGTAACGGCGGCCCTGGAAATTATAAATGAAGTAGCTATGTGAGCCGGCTAATTGCAGCCCTAGGAATAATAAATGACGTACTACTGTGAGACAGGTAACGGCGGCCCTAGGAATTATAAATAAAGAAGTTATGTGAGCCGGGTAACGGAGACCTTAGGAATTATATAATGATGTAGTACTGTGAGCCGGCTAACGCCGGCCGTAGGAATTATAAATGAAGTACTTATGTGAGCCGGGTAACTGCGGCACTGGGAATTATAAATGATGTAGTTTTGTGAGCTGGGTAACGGCGGCCCTAGGAATTATAATTGAAGTAGCTCTGAGAGCCGGGTAACGGCGTCCTAGGAATTACAAATGTAGTAGTTCTGTGAGCCGGGTAACGGCGGCCCTAGGGATTATAAATGAAGTAGTTCTGTGAGCTGGGTAACGGCGGCCCAAAGAATTCTAAATGACGTAGTTATGTCAGACGGGTAACGGCGGCCCCAGGAATTCTAAATGGAGTAGTTATGTGAGCCGGGTAACGGCGGCACTAGCAATTATAAATGAAGTAGTACTGTGAGCCGGGTAACGGCGGCCCTAGGAATTATAAATGAAATAGTTATGTGAGCCGGGCAACGACGGCTCTAGTAATTCTAAATAATGTAGTTATGTAAGCAGGGTAACGGAGGCCCTAGGAATAAATAAATGATGTAGTTATGTGAGCCTGGAAACGGCGGATCTAGGGTATAATAAATGAAGTAGTTCTGTGAGCCGGATAACGGCGGCCCTAGGAATTATAAATGAAGTAGCTATGAGAGCTGGGTAACGGCGGCCCTAAGAATATTCTAAATGAAGTAGTTCCGCGAGCCGGGTAACGGCAGCACTAGGAATAATAAATGAAGTGGTTCAGTGAGCAGGATAATGGTAGCCCTAGGAATTATAAATGAAGTAGTTATGAGAGCCGGGTAACGGCGGCCTAGGAATTCTAAATGAAGTAGTTCTGCGAGAAGGGTAACGGCGGCCCTAGGAATTATAAATAAAGTAGTTCTTGAGCCCGGTAACGGCGGCCCTAGGAATACTATTTGAATTAGTAATGTGAGAATTGTAACGGCGGTCCTAGGAATTCTAAATGAAGAAGTTATATGAGGCGGGTAACGTCGACACTAGGAATTATAAATGAAGTAGTTATGTGAGCCGGGCAACGGCGACCCTAGGAATTCTAAATGAATTGGTTCTGTGAGCCGGGTAACGGCGGCCCTAGGAGTTATAAATGATGTAGTTATGTGAGCCTGGTAACGGCGGCCCTAGGAATTATAAACGAAGTAGTTATGTGAGCCAGGTAACGGCGTCCCAAGAATTTATAAATGAAGTAGTTCTGCGAGCCGGGTAATGGCGTCCCTAGGTATACTAAATGAAGTAGTTTTGTCAACCGGATAACGGCGGCCCTAGGAATTTTAAATGACGTAGATCTGTGAGCCGGGTAACGTCGTCCCTAGGAATTGCAAATGAAATAGTCCTGTGAGCCGGGTAACGGCGGCCCTAGGAATTCTATTTGAAGTAGTTATGTGAAATGGGTAACGGCGGCCCTATAATTTTTAAATGAAGTTGTTTTGTTAGCAGGGTATCGGCGGCCCTAGGAATTATAAATGAAGTAATTCTGTGAGCCGGGTAACGGCGGCCCTAGTATTTATAAATGAAGAAGATATGTGATTCGGGTAACGTCATCCCTAGGAGTTATAAATAAAGTAGTTATGTGTGACGGGTAATGGCGGCCCTAGGAATTCTAAATGAATTGGTCCTGTGAACCGGGTAACGGCGGCCCTAGGAATTATAAATGATGTAGTTATTTGAGCCTGGTAACGGCGTACCTAGGAATTATAAATGATGTAGTTTTGTGAGCCGGATAACGGCGGCCCGAGGAATTATAAATGAAGTAGTTCTGTGATCCGGGAAACGGCGGCCCTAGAAATTATAAATGAAGTAATTATGTGAGCCGGGTAACGGCGACCCCTAAGAAGTATAAATGAAGAAATTATGTGAGCCGGGTAACGGCGGCCCGAGAAATTATAATTTATGTAGTTATGTGAGCCTTGTAACGGCGGCCCTTGGAATTTTAAATGAAGTAGATATGTGAGCCGGGTAACGGCGGCCCTAGAAATTATAAATGAAGTAATTCTGTGAGCCGGGTAACGCCGGCCCTGGTATTTATAAATGAAGAAGTTATGTGATCCGGGTAACGTCGTCCCTAGAAGTTATAAATATAGTAGTAATGTGAGCCGGGTAACGGCGGCCCTAGGAATTCTAAATGAAGTGGTTCTGTGAGCCGGGTAAGGGTAGACCTAGGTATTATGAATGAAGTAGTTCTGTGAGCCGGATAACGGCGGCAATGGGAATTATATATGAAGTAGATATGTGAGTCGGGTATTCGCGGCCCTAGGTATTCTAAATGGAGAAGTTTCGCGAGCTGGGTAACGGCGGACCTAGGAATTATAAATGATGATGTTGTGCGAGCATGATAACGGCGGCCCTAGGAATTATAAATGAAGTAGTTCTGTGTGCCAAGTAATGGCGGCCCTAGGAATTATATATGAAGTAGTTATGTGAGCCGGGTATTGGCGGCCCTAGGATTTTTAAATGAAGCAGTAATGTGAGCCGTGTAACAGCGGCCGTAGAAATTATAAATGAATTAGTTCTGTGAGCCGGGTAACATAGGAATTATAAATGAAGTAGTTCTGTGAGCCGGGCAATGGCGGCCCTAGGATATATAAATGAAGTTGTTATGTGAGCCGGGTAACGGCGGCAATAGGAATTCTAAATGAATTAGTTATGTGAGCCGGGTAACGCCGGTCCTAGTAATTCTAAATGAAGTAGTTCTGTGTGCCGTGAAACAGCGGCCCCAGGAATTATAATTGATGTAGTTATGTGAACCGGGTAACTGCGGCCCTAGGAATTATAAATGAAGTAGCTATGAGAGCCTGGTAACGGCGGCCTAAGAATTCTAAATGAAGCAGTTCTGCGTGCCGGGTAACAGCGGCCCTAGGAATTATAAATGAGGTAGTTCTGTGAGCGGGTAACGTCGTCCCTAGACATTATAAATGAAGTAGTTCTGTGAGCCGGTTAACGGCGGCCCTAGGAATTCTAATTGAAGTAGTTATGTGAGACAGGTAACGGCGGCACTAGGAATTCTAAATGAAGTTGTTATGTTAGACGGGTAACGGCGGCCCTAGGAATTATAAATGAAGTAATTCTGTGAGCCGGGTAACGGCGGCCCTAGTATTTATAAATGAAGAAGTTATGTGATCCGGGTAACGTCGTCCCTAGGAATTATAAATGAAGTTGTTAAGTGAGCCGGGTAACGGAGGCCCTAGGAATGCTAAATGAAGTAGATATGTGAGACGGGTAACGGCAGCCCTAGGAATTCTAAATGAAGTAGTTATGTGAGCCGGGTTAAGGCCGCCCTAGGAATTAGAAATGAAGTGGTTCTGTGAGCCGGATAACGGCGGCCCTAGGAATTATAAATGAAGTAGCTATGTGAGTCGGGTAACGGCGGCCCTAGGTATTCTAAATGAAGAACTTCCGCGAGTTGGGTAACGGCGTACCTAGGAATTATAAATGATGATGTTGTGCGAGCCGGATAATGGCGGCCCTAGGAATTATAAATGAAGTAATTCTGTGAGCCGGATAACGGCGGCCTTAATATTTATAAATGAAGAAGTTATGTGATCCGGATAACGTCGTCCCTAGTAATTATAAATGAAGTAGTTAAGTGAGGCGGGTAATGGAGGCCCTAGGTATTCTAAATGAAGTAGTTATGTGAGACGCGTAACGGCTGCCCTAGGAATTCGAAATGAAGTAGTTATGTGAGCCGGGTTAAGGCCGCCCTAGGAATTAGAAATGAAGTGGTTCTGTGAGCCGGATAACGGCGGCCCTAGGAATTATAAATGAAGTAGCTATGTGAGTCGGGTAACGGCGGCCCTAGGTATTCTAAATGAAGAACTTCCGCGAGTTGGGTAACGGCGTACCTAGGAATTATAAATGACGATGTTGTGCGAGCCGGATAACGGCGGCCTTAGGAATTATAAATGAAGTAGTTCTGTGAGCCATGTAACGGCGGCCCTAGGAATTATAATTGAAGTAGTTATATGAGCCGGGTAATGGCGGCCCTAGGAATTTTAAGTGAAGTAATAATGTGAGCCGTGTAATAGCGGCCCTAGAAATTATAAATGAATTAGTTCTGTGATCCAGGTAACCTAGGAATTATAAATGAAGTAGTTCTGTGAGCCGGGTAACGTCGTCCCTAGGAATTATAAATGAAGTAGTTCTGTGAGCCCGGTAACGGCGGCCCTAGGAATTCTAATTGAAGTAGTTATGTGAGCCGGGTAACGGCGGCCCTAGGAATTCTAAACGAAATTGTTATGTTAGCCGGGAGATGGCGGCCCTAGGAATTATAAATGAAGTAATTCTGTGAGCCGGATAACGGCGGCCCTGGTATTTATAAATGAAGAAGTTATGTGTTCCGGATAACGTCGTCCCTAGGAATTATAAATGAAGTAGTTAAGTGAGGCGGGTAACGGAGGCCCTAGGTATTCTAAATGAAGTAGTTATGTGAGACGCGTAACGGCGGCCCTAGGAATTCGAAATGAAGTAGTTATGTGAGCCGGGTAAAGGCGGCCCTACTAATTATAAATGAAGTGGTTCTGTGAGCCGGATAACGGCGGCCCTAGGAATTATAAATGAAGTAGATATGTGAGTCGGGTAACGGCGGCCCTAGGTATTCTAAATGAAGAAGTTCCGCGAGTTGGGTAACGTCGTACCTAGGAATTATAAATGATGATATTGTGCGAGCCGGATAACGGCGGCCTTAGGAATTATAAATGAAGTAGTTCTGTGAGCCAGGTAACGGCGGCCCTAGGAATTATAATTGAAGTAGTTATGTGAGCCGGGTAATGGCGGCCCTAGGAATTTTAAGTGAAGTAATAATGTGAGCCGTGTAATAGCGGCCCTAGAAATTATAAATGAATTAGTTCTGTGTTCCAGGTAACCTAGGAATAATAAATGAAGTAGTTCTGTGAGCCGGGTAATGGCGGCCCTAATAATTATAAATGAAGTGGTCTGTGAGCCGGATAACGGCAGCCCTAGTAATTATAAATGAAGTAGCTATGAGAGCCGGGTAACTGCGGCCTAGGGATTCTTAATTAAGTTGTTCTGCGAGCCGGGTAACATCGGCCTTAGGAATTATAAATGAAGTAGTTCTGTGAGCCGGGTAACGTCGTCCCTAGGAATTATAAATGAAGTAGTTCTGTGAGCCCGGTAACGGCGGCCCTAGGAATTCTAATTGAAGTAGTTATGTGAGCCGGGTAACGGCGGCCCTAGGAATTCTAAACGAAATTGTTATGTTAGCCTGGTAACGGCGGCCCTAGGAATTATAAATGAAGTAATTCTGTGATCCGGGTAACGGCGGCACTAGGAATTCTAAATGAAGGTGTTCTGTGAGCCGGGTTACGGCGGCCCTAGGAATTTTAAATGATGTAGTTGTGTGAGCCTGGTAACGGCGGACCTCGGAATTATAAATGAAGTAGTTCTGTGAGCCGGATAACGGCGGCCCTAGGAATTATAAATGATGGAGTTCTGTGAGCCGGGTAACAGCGGCCCTAGGAATTATAATTGAAGTAGTTCTGTGAGCTGGGTAATGGCGGCCCTAGGAATTATATATGAAGTAGTTCTGTGAGGCGGGAAACGGCGGCCCTAGGAATTATAAATGAAGTAGTTCTGTGAGCCGGGTAACAGCGGCCCTAGCAATTATAAATAAAGTAGTTCTGTGAGCCGGGTAACGGCGGCCCTAGGAATTAAAAATGATGTAGTTCTGTGAGCCGGGTAACGGCGGCCCTAGGTAATTCTAAATGAAGTAGTAATGTGAGCTGGGTAACGGCGGCCCTAGGAATTATAATTGAAGTAGTTATGTGAGCCGGGTAGCGGTGGTCCTAGGAATTATAAATGGTCATGCTATTTTACTGTTTTCATTGATTTGTATATCTAAGGTGTTTTAGTTCACATTGTCGCTATTGTTAATAGCATAGTTTAGTAATGCTTAGTTTATAGCATATTATATTGTTTGTGCTGTTTTTTGGTTGAGATGGTTGTGTGTTATTTTGGTCGCTATGCTTTGCTAACATATTTAGATGTAATGGTATGTTGGTAAATTGAGTTGTATGGTTTTCCACATGGTCTGTAGGGCGTGAATGATGTTAGCACGTGTCATGCTGAAAGTTATTTACTGTAATGAATCGTACTCAGTTTGTACCCAGTACCACTGGGATAAAAAAACTGATGTTTGGTATACTGGAAGTACTGTACCTATTATGTGTTGTAGATGCAGTTATTGGTATGCATAGCTGGTATAATTAACTGCTTTGATGGTTGATGTAGCGGTTGATACGGTTACTTTACAAGCAAGAGCAATATGTTTTGATATATGTGGCTGGTATAATCGGCGGGGATTTTGTTAAAGAAGTTCTTGATTTGTTTAGAATGAATTCTGGGTAAAGGCTGTTCCCGATAAAGTGAGCAATTTTAAAATCAACTTTGGAAAAAAGTCACTGCCTCTACCTGTATATAATTTAAGGGACGCATTAAGTAACATGCGTCTGGTAAAGTTGGTAACGATGAAGGGAAAGTAGTTCCATACCTTAACGTCGAATAAAAAGGTTTAGGTAACCAATTGAGATTATTTAAATTATTTCTTATTCTTTCTGTTCCTTTTAAAGCCTCAGTGTGTAAACATTAGCAGATTGATAGAATATTTACTTTTCTAATAACTTCGCGGTTTTACTTGACCGATTCGTGAATAAAGTGATGCGGTCTATGCCAATGTAAATTTTAATTACATAAGGCGTAATAATACACAACCCGCATGTAAGTAGATCTTAACCAATGCTTTAAAAAGTGCTAATTTTACTGTGATCAGTCTATATGTGTATGTATTCTTGGTATTGTTTCATTGTATGTAATGTGTAGTTTGTATGGTAAACCGGTGTGGTGCACTCTATGTCTTTCAATGGGGGCTGTGTGGTGTGAATAAAATGTTATGTGCTATGGTTGGTAACTCTCTCATTGAAATGGTGCCCAGTAGGGTATTTTATATTTTCGTTTAGTATGCTAGAAGTTTGGGTTTTAGCATTGTAATTGGCGTAGATGGATTGTATAACCAGCTCATTTGTTTTCTTCTTTGTTATTGGTAATGTTTGGTTGGTATTGTGCCTTTATTATCTGACCGGAGTCTGCTGGTAATGTGCTATGTCAGGCATGTTGTTCTTTCGTATATGTCAGTTTGTGTCGACTGCACGACAGAGGTACGTATGAGTTATAATGGATGTTACTCTGGCCTGCATGATGTGTGTTAACGGCAATATGTCTTTTTTGAGACAATGTTTGCCGCTAGAAAAAATACAATGGCCCGCTGAATTTTTAGGATAACAGATGGATATCACCGAAAATATTTCGATATGATAATGTAGAGCAAACATGTTGCAAGCATATTAAACATATTTCTGGACCAATTCCCATACATCATCTTTGTTTTTCTGTAAGTCGGTGATTATATTATTTATTCCAGCACGGTATCGTTTTCGAGACAAGGTTCTTTATCACAATAATGATATAAATATGATGTATTCTTGCCGAACAACATTTGGAAAGTGTTTTAAATAGGCAAGATGTAGCTAGCGGTTAATGCCACACTGTCTTTTTTGAGACCGTGTGTTAATTGTTAGCATGTTTTTTTCGTGATTGCATGTGTGTCACGCGGTAGCCCATGGTATTTGTTGACTTTGAAATTATTTTCATTGGTACAACCATGTGACAGATATATTAAAAACTAACAAAAACTATTTGGTTTGCAAGACTACGAAAATAATAATTTTTAAATCATCTATGTTTAAAAATTATTAGTTATGTTGTCATGGAATTTATGCATTCGTTATTATAATTTGTGTCATGATATATTTTTAATTACTGGAGAGTCTTATAAAATGACCATGTGGTGTATACGTTATCATGCGGGACTGTCAACTCAAAGATCGTAGGTTCGAATTCCGCACTGGGCAATCGAAAGACTTTCATATAAAAAAATCTGTCGAGAAGTAAATTAAACGAAAATATGTAAAGAGAAAATAGCTATTACTGAAATTTTTGATCAAAGTTAGGGTTTGTTTCATTTTTATACAGCTTATTTGTGGACATGATGCTGCTGCACGCTCGGCATCGTAGCGACATCCAGTCATCGCAGGCCCGACACTGTCGGCCACCAGTATCGGCCGGTATCGGCTGGTCGGAGAGTGTCAGTTAGCTTTTACCGGCCCGATTCTGGCCCGTATTTTCCATGTTTGCTGGGACGTGACCGTGGTTGTTAATTAGGCAAGGACGTGTCACATTTTCAAAGTGGTTGATATAAAAGTAGTCAAATAGGAAATATTTATGCTTATGGTAAGTATGTTTGTATCCAGACTGTGATACGTTATGTTATGTTTGATTTCTCTGCGATGTGTTAAGTTAGGTTTGATTTATTATAGAGTGTTATGTTATGCAATGTCGTGTGTACTAATTATCTATTTTATTATGTTAGTATTTAAATATTTTGGTCAATGTTAGTGTAGGTCAGGTTTAATATTTGTAACTGTGGTATGTTATGTTTGATTGCTCTAGGCTGTATTTCGTTGCGTTTTACTGAACTGTGCTAAGTTAGGTTTGATTCTGCTTGACAGTGATTGGTTAGAATTATTCGTTTATTTTCTGGACAGTGGTAAATTATGTAAGTTCATGTTTGATTTGCTGGGTTGTGGTAGATAAGGTCAAGAGAACCACTTATTTATTAGAATATGTTTTTATGGAACTGTGTAGACTGAAGTTGAACAAAAGAAAAAAAATGTTTATAAGTAATATTTGTTTGGAAATATATTTCATAAACTAGGTGAAATATATATGTACAAGAAATAAATTCTTAATACTACACAAGTACAAAGATTATTCCAGATACAATAACAATATAAATACAAGCCCACCATGAATAATAAATATAATAAGTAATATAAATATGGCAACCCAAAACAAAAACATTTGCTCACAATGTGGCTAAGTCAGAAAACAAATATAATATAAGATGGTGGCCTACATTCCAGATATTCAAATTAAATGCATGACAGCAGATGCAGAATTATAGAACAATAGCTGGCTAAAAAATTATATCGAATATGGCTGTCTTGTTACCTAATCCGGAAAACAATTATATCTGAGACATTTGCCTACAGAAAGTATTAAATTAAATTAAATATGGTCGGCATGGAATGAAGGAGCACGTAAGAGATTTGGTGTCATCGGCTCACCTGGTCGCTGAGTCGAAAAGCAAGTGAAATTCCTAATGGTGGGTGGAGTACGTGCGGTTAAATTGTGCTGGAATGTTAGAGCATGAAAAATTATAAGATGGTAGCCAGAAACAAGGCAGTGACGATGATTTAATCTAAGATGATGGTCGTGATGAAGTCCAAAATTAAATCCAAAACAGCTGATATGAAATCAAAGAACATGAAGAAAGCTAAGTGTTTCGCCAGAAACAAAATTATGGTAGGAATTAAAGATAGCAGCTTACAGTAAGTGCCACCAGCTCTCTTTGTGTCTAAATGTGGATGAAAAAATGATAGTTGATGACGAGGTGGACTGACAGAGTATTAAGTTAACTGAAAGTAATTATAAAATGAAATACATTATAGGTAGAAACATGAAGATGACTAGTAACCAAATGACAATCCATCTTGCGACACACCAATTGCAAATACTCAATTTCATGATGAATGTTTGTTTTTATTTTCATTACTAAATCTATAGTAAGAAACTAAAACACACTGCTGCTTTCAGTGGTTTAAAGTCATTGTTTTCCATCCCACTACTATGGCACATTAACATAATTAAATCTTAGATCTACAATATTTTGCATTATATTTATTGGGATATGATTTATTTAATCTAGGCTAGGAAACTAAAATAAACGTACCAAAAATAATATATGTGATGTATCATGACAGATGCGATGTATCATGTCTCATACAAGGGTCTCTATAAATTACAAGAAAGCTCTGCGGTGGTGTTTGTCCGATATATTAGTTCACTCGTGGATGCGTATAGTAGGGTAATAGTAGGCATGCAACTGGAGGGAGGCAAGTGTTATGCGAATGGCGAAGAAGCCACTGTGATGCTGTGTGATCGCGACATGTGTGTTGGCAGATGTTCAGTGTATTCCTGGTGGCGGTCGTGACAGTATTTCTGTTGCTGCTGATCTATGGGACGCTCATCAGCTGGATCCCGCCCGAGCACAAGAAGTTGTATCGCCACATCCGGGACGATGCACAGAGGTAAGTCTACACTACACCTACTATTGCCTGATGGATCACACACAGCTAGAAGGACATCATGCTATGGTAAGTTCACACGACAATCTACATCTGCCTGATTGCTCACACAACAGATACTCGCTGCTTCTGTTACTGCTAGTGTTGTCGTAGGGCGACATTGCTCCAATCTGTAGAGGGAAGATAGGGTAGTTTTTTCATTCGAGCAGTGCAGTTACTACTGTGCGTGTTCCAACACGCGACAACTGTACTGCCAATATCACTGTCAGAAACAACATGGTTATGTACATTGTCCATGTATGGAAGTGCATTTAACTGTTTGTACTATTCTTCCAAATGAGTTTACATGTAATATTGTTGCCAGTCAATGATTGTTATATGTATTAAAGTAAATATTTATAGGTATGTCATTCTTTACACAATTCTAAACAATCTGAAAAATCTTAACCAATATTGAAAGAGATACCTTTCAATATCTAACATAAAACAAAGTGATTCGCAAAAATGGGCTCCGACGCCCATTAGACACAGGAGCCATAAAACCCCTAAAATGGGGTCCTGTGTCTCATTTATACTCAGTTTCGTGTGTCTGAAAAACACTTGACAGACAGATAATTTATTACCCAAATTAAAATTCGGCTTGAGCTCTCTACTGGCTCCGAGGACCTTGAACCCTAAAACACTATAGTAAGAATCAATTTTACACCATTTTTTAGATCTGAACCAAAATTTATAGAGATGTCTTTTATTCCCCAACTTAAAATAGTGATTTGGCCGTCATGGTATGCAGCCTCTCATTGGGCCCGAAATTCCCAAGAGCCCTTAAATAGGGTTTGTTTATCTCTATTCTTCACCATTCAACTGATCTGGACTAAATTTGGCTTTGATAATATTCAATGCCCAACTTAAAATACAATGAAGGCGAATATTGGCTTGTTTGCTCTCTTGGGCCAGAAACCTTCAAACTCCCTAAAAATGCGTCATATATTTCCATGTTACAACCTTCTATGCTTGGGAACGAAATTTTGCAGTATTTGTCTTCAGAGCTTAAAACTAAAATAGTATATATGGCTGAATTAACTCCTTGCTATTAACTATTAAATCACTAACATTACATCGTGTATCTTAGTTTATCATTGTTCGATACATCTGGATGAATTTTGGCAGGAATGTCCTCATTGAAAATCTTAAAATACTGAAGTCCAAAATTCACTCCGGCCCCTTGTTGTTCTTGAAACCCGAACATATGGTCGTTTATATTTGCACTCCCTCAAACAAAGCCATAAACTGTCATGGCTCTCTTAAACCCGGGAAAACTTGGGCAGTTCAGACAGTATATACGTATACGGGTGTTTTGAAAATTCAGCAGCAAACAAACGCGATCATCACTGTTGACCATGTTACTTTCACAGTTCAATTGGTGATTGGTTAGTCCAATTTCGGGACATGTGATGTTCATCACCGTTGACCATGATACATTTGCAGTTGTACTCAATATTGGGGAAATGCGCAGACTCCGAAAATTCGTGTACATTATCTTTAGTCAGTCACTCCAAGAGGACCCAAGTTCCAACACTAACAACACATGGATATCTGTCCTCCTCAAAGAACGAGGTATTTCTATTTCCATACACCATAATCCAGAATCCATAACATTTTATGTGAGTTTCTGGGTCGTATACTATGATACTATTCCTTACAGATGTTTAATATTGGTCCAGTGATTCTCATTAATAAGCCACAAATGAAACAAATATTCAAATGATCTAGTTTCAACTATGTAGATGTATTGGTTCTACCCAATAATTTTGTAGGTATCGCATTTCGACAGTTGATTCGAAAATAAACTGTGACCATAAAGTAAAGCAGTAAAAATTTTAATGTGATCATTTATAAACAATGAGGAATTTTACATAACTGGAATTCGGTGTCCCACATAATTTATGGATAGGTAGTACACATAAACATACCCGAAAATATATGGTAACAAATAAGTTGTACAGAGAGTAAGCATCATTATGGGACAGTATCAGAGAAATCCCAAAAATTAATGAATGCCTACTGTAGGGAGGATATAAAGCATCAAATACTAATTGAAAGTCTTCTATACATTTATGATACTGTTCAAAACAATCTCAAAGAAAAGACACAAATGAAAAAAACCGTCCAAATGTAATTCGTCATGGACACAGAGATGGGTAATAATGAATACTTGGTAAATATAATTACCATCGATTATTTGAGGAAAAGAAAATAGGTAATGAAGTAGTGTAATATATGGCTAATTGCTTGCAGGAAGGCAAGATCCCAGATGGAGAGGAGACAGACCAATGTGGAGAGGAGAGAGGCCAGTGTAGATAGGGCGCCCGTCGTGACCCATATGCATGATTCAGCTACAGGCACCGATATCATTGCGGCATATCACCAAGTTCCCAGGTCGACAGGGGAAGAGCACCATCAGCATCCATTCCTGATGATAGCCACGAGGGTGACCCGCTCAGGCCGTCCTATGTCTTCCAGGCAGCGGGGTCGCTCCAGGCAGTGGGGTTGCTCCAGGCCGCCCAACTTGCCCATGATCCAGGAGCTGTCCGAGTCACCAGACATGTCAATGATCCAGGAGCGGCCCTAGTCGACAGGCGAGATGCAGACAGTGGGGGAGGAGGTAGTGCTCCAACTGATACCCAGGAGCGGGGACTCGCTGTTCGCGGCACTGGCGCTCCAGCTGATGGGTGCCACTGCGGATACCGACGAACATGTTCGGGACACGGCAAAACTGCGATGCACCGCCGGAAACCAGCTGGCAGGCAACATAGCCGTCTACCGGATACTGCTGCTGCAATCCATCGCAGCACACGGTGACCGCTACCGCATGCTGCAGTCGGATGACGAGCGCATACACAAATACCTGTTGGACTTGCTGCGCCCGGGCTTTCCCGGAGGCAAGGAGTGTTTGCAGGCTGTTGCAGATGTCAGCCATGTAAACATCGCCGTCTACCCAGAGGGTTCCACCCGCTTCGTTGTGCGTAGCAGAGGCCCTACTGCTCCTAGGGAGGTTGCAGTGGCGCAGTGGGCATATCGTGCCAGGGATGACATGCCTATGCCGCACTACGACAGTGTCACCTGGTCTCGCCCGCTGTAGCATTTTTCTGTAACCTAATGCACTACATACACTACATCACAATAAACATTTTAATTACCATAGTAGTACCAGTGATTCTCAGAAATAATACATCTTCACATGTGTTGGATGAAATATTACTAAATGTTTGGAGACTGTGCATTATTCCTCTAATTCACACAGATACTTCATGCTGGTCACCTGACACAATCGCTAAAAATTAATAAAATTAGAATTTTTTTTAATGGTGGACAACAACATTTCAATTTCTATTCCTAAATATTTAAAAAATTGCTATGATTTGTAATTTAATGGTTTTAACCTCATAGAACACTTAACCCAATATTGACACCTGTTTTAATTTTTTATTTTTTTTAAATATGGTGTATATATAAATAAAAGTATGTCATTACTCTGAACCTTAGAGTAAAGATTTATAAAAGGCGTGTTTATAAAAATATTTAATTATATTTGGTGTATGTAATAGAATCTAAAATATATATTTTCTTCTGTAAATGTTCGCATAAAATGACTCCAGACCCTGTCCAATTACATGAATTATCGTAATTAGTTAACCCATCATACGGGAAGCAGGATTACAGTCACCTCTGCTTGTTGGTGAACAGTTATGAAATATCACGACTACATATTTACTCACAACAACACTGTTACACATAGTCTAATTTGTTTCGTGGTACTGGTATTACAGGTATTATCTATATAATTGTGATTGCTAAAATCACAAGAACATCCAATGATGTAGATAATTTGTTAACAAAGAGTGTGATTTCTACAGTGTGGATATGTAGATTGGGCTAAGTGTTCGCCGGGTGTTCGCCGGGTGGCATTGATTGAAACCACCAGACTTTTTGTGTTGTTGTCTTCGAGTGGCCACTTCATTCGTGCCGTTCTCAGAGAGGGTAAAACATGAGACCCATAGATTTCCCCCATTACATAAACTCTAGGCAGAAGTACATTGATATCATAAATGGAAATATGAACCAATGTGTGCTCTTTAATGAGAAAACAATGTTCCTTAGCATGGTGTTTACAATTGAAGAGACGGCCATGTGTGAACCAATGTGAGCTCCGATAAATACCACAGCAGAACACTTCGTGGCACTTTCTTCATTATTATGTGACATATCAGTGCTGGAGACTGGCATGTGTCCCTTCTGTGCTTAAATAGCCTCTCAATAATGAGACTGGACTTATATTTCTGCTAGTAACACTGTCTGTCTACTTTAAAGAGGCATATTTAATGTCCTTCGTCAATAAAATGTGACAGTTGTTAATATTTGACTAATTACGTAGCCAAATAAGGAGATCATTGGATATATATAAGCCATCTAATAAATAATTAATATATATTTATTTAAAGGAAAAAAAAATTAATAGCAATGTGCTCTAGCAGTGGGTGGCGGGGGTCTAGCGTACTATTTCCCTCTGAACCACTTAATTTACCCAAATTATAGAAATAATAGCAAAATGGTTGTGATATTAATTTTCACTTTAAATCTAAAGTGACAAATATTTTACACGTGAAGTGTTTGTTTGATGTTACCTCGTAGTTGTGTGGCTATGGCTGCGTGTTGCCTTTGTAAAGTGCATCTATGATTGCTGAATTGTATCTTTCTTTGTTTGCTGGGGATAGTCGCCTGTGAAGCAGAACAGATGGCACAAGCTCTTACGTGATTCGCCAAGCACTGAAATGAAATCTTTTGTCTACAGTTTTCAGGAAATATGTCATATCTTGAATGTTGGGCACAGGATCTGGTAGAACCTTGATAATGCAAAAA
Organism: Dryococelus australis; assembly: GCA_029891345.1. Lineage (NCBI taxonomy): Eukaryota > Metazoa > Arthropoda > Insecta > Phasmatodea > Phasmatidae > Dryococelus > Dryococelus australis. The sequence goes on from CM057002.1 coordinate 112,971,174, forward strand.
ATCTTCGATACAACCTAGGAATTCAATTATTACCTCTTGTGACCAGTGTTAAATTTAATATAATTTTGTTTTGTCTCCATAGCCTTCTTTGTATTTAGTTTACTTCAATTATATATTCTTCAAGATTATTATTTGAGACGTCAGTATTTCTTAGTCCGGAAACATTGAATCAACAATAATTTTCTGAATCTCAAATTTAAGTTATTTAACACAAAGTTGCACAGCAGTTTTGTGAATCTGAAACCATTTTAGTAAAACTAACTTCAGTGGTTTGCAACCCGACATTTTGTCCATTACCTATCTGTGATTTTATTTGGTTGCTTGCTTCTAAAGTTTAATAAGAAATCACAATTTTTTTTTGTTGTCTGCAAAGATATATGAAGGAAATTAATATTAAATTAAAAATAAGACTTGAGATAAAATAACGTTTGTAAATATATACGTACATAATTTGCCATATGCAAAAATATATAACCTTCCGTAGCATTGTACTACGAAAAAAAAATATTTATATTGTAATTCAGTTTTACTTTTAATAATAATCTATAGCTGATATAACTACAGGATGTTGTAAAATTAGATGTCAATACTTCGGGGAAACATTCCTCACATCTGGAGGATGAAATAATATTTTATGAATATAATTCCACAAACGCTTAGTTTCTTTGATACAGCTCGTAATACATAACGCACAGTGTATGGCCCGCGGGCTGGCTTATGTTAATGTGGAATGCCATCGCAGGAATAATTCCCAAACTACAGCACTACACCTGGATCAGTAAGAATGGCGCAGGAAGTAGTTAGACATGTGTGAAAGCTTATCGTCAGCACTAAAGGAAATGTTAAAAACGCCCTCCATCTGCACGAACACATGCATCAACCCGCCATTGCATGGACACTCGACTACGTTGATTAATCCCTGGAAAATTCCTCATTGTTTCGCAACCCGCCACAATACGGTTCCGGAGGGTGCAAATATAGTCACTGGGGTTGCATACACACGTACCTCTAAATGCCTCCACAAATAACAGTCTAGTGGAGTCAAATCAGGGCTTCTCGGGGTATGGCATGGGGCTACCAATTACAGCTACGATGACATTCCCCAGTAACATGATCCAGCCCTTGGGTCATACGCTGTATGTTATGTTGTACAGGCTATAGTCAAGAAACTAAGTTGTTACTGACGTATATTCATATAACATTTTTTAGTCCTCCAGATGCGAGGAGTGTTTTCCGAAGTATTGACATGCAATTATGCAACAACCTGTATGCTTTTCATTTCAATATTGAAAACGATGACATCTGCCGTCTCAAATATATACTATTATTGTAACAGGAGAAAATGAATATTAATATTGTTGGTTTACGAAAATTCATTATTTTATCAAGTATTAAGTTGTAAAATGTGCATCTGAGTATATTATATACTTTTGAGTGGCAGGTCGGTTCGACCTGATACAAGTGCAGTTTCTGATATCGATTAACTTGCATGAACAATTCAATTTATTTGGTTTTTCTTCTACATAGCTTCGAAACTATCGGCTTAATCTTTTAGGTGATCGATAAGAGGATAATCATGTTATTTCTTCAATTAGTTTTGGAATTGTATAATATTAAGTATGTATGATTTTTTATATTATTGATATGGTAATCTTATTCGTCAATCCATCTCGATAAATCTAGAGAAAGCTGACTGTGTTATATTTCAAAACCAACGCCATTCCTATTTCGGAGAACCTATAGTATAAAAGGAAAAATTCCCATAAATGGTTACTATCAGAAGTTTATAAAATTTTTATAACAAGGAAAACATTCTATAATTTTTCACACACTGACACTATTGTAAGAGAACAAGATACTTTGTAACTGATAAATGTGATATGTTGAACCACTGGTAGAGTATGTTTATACAAGTGCTTTCTCTTACCTATGTGATGGAATTGTCATTGTAAGATATGATTCTTGAAGTGTCTTGATAACATGAACCTATGATATCTATGGCGTAATAAACATTGTGAAATTGTGAAAGCCGAATGATATTCCGATATTGTGATTTCTGGATTAACCACTCAAATATTTGCTGTATTCAAACATTGTCATCATTGGTCGTGTATACCGTAGTTCAAAGGTAATATTTTCATATTATTCCAGACAATCAGCAAACATTACTGTTAACAATCTCAGACACGAGACACGAATGCTATTGTTTATCAAATGCTAAGTTTAGCTTTCGTTTTAAATGTATAAAACGACACGGTCCGGTTATTAAATATTCATATTGATGATGGTTAATTAAATACCTCTTCATCATTGGTCGAAGATGACATGGATACTGGTGCGTATTGCTGCCTTTCAGTAAGTTAGTTGTAGGCTCCAGTTAGTGGTAGGCTCCGGTTGAAAGATAGGCATGGAAGTAGGCAAGTTCGCTATGTGAACGGCCAGGCGTGCAAGTGACTCACAATTCTATGTTTAAAGGGCGAATGTGTTGTTATATAGTACATAGTAAAATAAGATAATTTTATAGTGAATGATGGGCAGCAATCTTGAACTAAATAACACAATTCCGTATGGTATTTTAACGTGAAATAGTATATTTACCCGTTGTTACCCCTATGGTAGAAAATTCGAACAGAGGTATTCCACTGCAAGTCGTGCTTTGAAATTAAGAACGTAACATCTGTAGGGTATGCACATGCGAGATATACTTAAGTTCTTAAGGCGTTGGATAGGTATTTTGAATATAGTTATGTGGCCTTTACGGGAAGTTAGCATGCTACCAAGCATGACAGGGCTGTAACTCAATGTATTTAATTGTTTAATTTATTGAATAAAATTTAACGACAGCGGGGTGAATAGGCGGGAAATCGGTTTGGCTGTGTATCTAGGAAAATTTTCGTCATTCTCCTGGAGTGAACGCGTGAAACTTTGAAAACCGAAGTCAAGGTGTCCGGCAAGTAAACAGAGCGCTACTTCTATGAAACATGCGGCCGCGGTGGTGTAGTGGTTAGAGTACTCGCTTCCCACCTATGCGAAACAGGTTCGCTTCCCCGCCGGCTCACTCCAGGATCTTCGCAAGTGGGAATCGTGCCAGATGATGCCACTGTCCGTCGGGTTTTATCGGGGATCTCCCGTTTCCCCTGCCTGAGCATTCCAGCGCTACTCCATTCTCACCTCGCTTCACCAAATCGGCTCTCGAGACCTCGCTATTAAGAGCCGCCCAATTCTCTTCACTCTTCACTCACGTCCTCTTCAATGCAAGATCGGTGTATTATCAATACGCCATCACGCTCAATCTCTGCAGCTGATACGAGTGCGGGAGTAACAATTATTTATTACATACTGCACTCCTTTCTAAACGTTACGTCATTATAGTGCGTTTGGATATTGGTATTGTTGCCAAAAATTTGACTACGGTTTAAAAGTGCTGAGGAGTTGGCTTGCAGAGCGGTAATTGCCAAAACACAAATCCAAGAACATAATTCGAACTAGTTCATACATTTTATGTTGTTAGGTCTGTTTAAAAGATATTTGAATTTTATGACTTCCATACAAAGCAGTAATTGATTGTCAATATATTTTCATTTTAAAATACCCAACATTTTGCAAAAAAATTAGCGATGGAAACAACAAAATCACTTAATATGGTAAATAATTGTCTTGAAATTAACACAGTTATATTATTATCAACTCCGTGTTATTGAAATGTATACATCATATAAAATTTTGCCTACTTTTTTCAACAACATTTTCTAACACGTGCTTAAAGAGAATCATTATTTTTTTTAAATTTTAAATTTATTTTCACTATGCTATTACAACATTATACACAGTGTTATTTTATATATATATTCTATTTCTGCAAATGTACTTATTTTGTGTTTTATATACGTTACTATTTTAAAGACAATTTTTCATTCGAAAGTTATACATTGCTTTAACTACTGACGTATAATGTTACTTTTGTTAACGCATTTACCATGTGAATAAAAGAGAAACTATCGAATATATTCACATATTGATATTGCCTTTGGAATTTTATTATTCGGTAGTCCTAATTCATCGACTACTAATTACTGTAGCTTTTCCTCAAGCTTAAGCAGTCCGTTTCCCGTAACAATACTTGTTAATACAAAACCATAAATCAATCAAGGTAGTTCTACTAACCCATAAAGATGCAACAACGATAAGGACGTAATGGTGTGATTTTGTGCAGCGTATCTCTCTCTCTCTCTCTCTCTCTCTCTCTCTCTCTCTCTCTCTCTCGCTCTCTCTCTCTCTCTCTCTATATATATATATATATATATATTGTGACGTCACATCGGCGACAACTACCTGGATTGGCCCATATAAGAATGTAGATACACAATTGCCGCGTTTTATTTGGTTTCTAACAACGACTAATAAATAAATATAAAACGTAGGCTAATGTGGTGTTTTCTCAGGCGTCAAGCTGAAGAGATGCATCACTATTAATAACTTCAAATTCTCTTTTATCGAATATACTTATTTTTATAAGTGATGAAATATGTACTGCGTGTTTTATAAAGACAATGATATGGATTTGGCGAGAGCACCTACTAACAAGCCCCTATTCTATATAATTAACATTTGTCCAACAAAGCTTAATTTTGTTGAAAAAATTGACTTTTTATAGTGTTCATTGTACTCGTGATATTAAAGTCGGAATTGTAATGTGTAATTTCATAATATTACTGCAACTAAGTTCTTGTTATTAGGCAAGTGACTGGTGTTTATTTACTTGAATTACAAGTAATGTCGCCAGGTATGATCTGGGGTATTAACAACTTCAAATTGTTCGACTTAAGACACGAATGTGAGAAATAAGGGAATATTATACTGGGCAAATAGTCATACGCGAAATTTAGTGTGTGTCTCATTTGTGTGTACATAATTATTTGAGTATATGCATAGCTGTACTTGCCGTCGTATATACTTACCCTAACTATTGGAACAAGTTTTTCTGGTGGTATTTGACTCTTCGCACAACATGGCGTAAATAACCCAAAACTACTAGAATGTGAACACGTGTTTATTCATTCTGAAATAACAGCTCTTCTTCTTCTTCTAGTTGGTTGTGACCCATCACCATCACGAGTGACTTGTTCAGCGTGCCTTCACTCTTCCCATTACCTCTTCATTCTTCCACTCCTTCTGTTTCTCTCTGCTTCTGTGAGTTGTATCTTGTTCCTGGTGTCAATCCAAAGGTGATCTTCCACCATGTTCTTGTACTATTGTCTGGGGATTTTTATCCATAATGCCAATTATCTTCCAGTCCTCCCTAACTTCCTTCACTCTTCCCAATACCTCTTCATTCTTACACTCCTCCTGTTCTCTCTGCTTCTGTGAGTTGTATCTTGATCCTTCACTCTTCCCAATACCTCTTCATTCTTCCACTCCTCCTGTTTCTCTCTGCTTCTGTGAGTTGTATCTTGATCCTGGTGTCAGTCCACCATGTTCTTGTACTATTGTCTGGGGATTTTTATCCATAATGCCAATTACCTTCCAGTCCTCCCTAACTTCCTTCATCCAGCTGTTTCCCGTTAAGCATTTCGCATTCCATATCTTCTCAGTCAACCTGTTGTCGTTCATCCTCATTAGGTGCCCCCCCCCCCTCCCGAATCCCAATCTTCTCTTCCGTATTATACTCGAAATTGGTTCTACGCTCTCGTACAGCTCCTGTCTTGATCTATGGATCCGAAATTCGCCTTTCTTTTTGGTGCCCCATATAGTTCTCAAGATATTTCTTTCCTCTCTCTCCAAGCGTATACAAGTTCTCTTGCCTAATGTCAGCATCTCTGTTGCATACAGTGCGGTATTCCTGATGGTCGACGTATAATGTCGCAGTTTGGTGTTCCTCGGTAAGTTCTTCCTGTATATTGTCTTAGCCACATATCCTAGTCTCTGGAGTAGCAGTGCCCTGTCTATTGTACTATTGTTGTTTTGTATTTTGCCAGTGATGTTCTCTCCCAAGTACCGGAAGCTGTCTACTCTCTCTACAACTTGACCTTCTATCTTCCAGTCGGTTTTTGCATTCAGTACCTTGGTCTTGCTGTAGGCTATCTTTAGGTCGACCTTCGCTGCAATCTCTGCTCAGTTTGCTAGTGCCATCTTCACGTCCTCTTCCTTCTCGTTAAGCAATGCCATATCATTCGCAAAGGCCAGGTAATCCACTGTGCTTCATCTTGTGCTCAATCTGTACGCCTTCAATCCCCATGGCTTTGTTTAACTGTATCCACTGTTTCACCACATCGTCCAGGACAAGGTTAAACAGTATCGGCGACAGCCCATCTCCTTGTCGGACTCCTGTCATTATTTAGAAGCTGTCGGACTGTATGCTCCGGTATCTGACCCTGGTAGTTATTCCTTCCAGTGTTTCTTTCACTTATTCATGTATTGCAGTATCCAGTCCTCTGTCGCTCAGCACATCCAGTAAGATGTTCCTGTCTTTTGAATCGTAGGCTTTCTTAAAGTCCACGAAGGTAATTATAACTTATGCCTACATCACCTTATGACTCAAGAAATAAAACAGTAAGTAAAGTTGTAGACGGGTCACTAATTAAAACTCATGGAAATCTGAATACACGTGTGCATGTAGGCAATATCAAAATACCACATAAATTTCAACTTGTATCGTCTCAGATAGATTTACCCTGTGATGGAATTCTTGGTAGAGATGGTTTATAATACACCAAGTCTAAAATGTGTTGCAGTCAAAACGTAATAGAAATGTTTGGTCACCCAATTCCAATACATTCAGCTAAAGCTATGGTACCTTTTAACATAAGACAGGTAAAGGTCCCCAAACGTTCACAAATTATTGTAGAATTACCAGTTAAGAATAAATTACTAGATTCCACTGAAGGAATAGTGTAAAAACAGGAGAAAGCCAGTGGAGTTTACATTGCTAACACTATGACGGTAAAATGTAAAGGTAGAGTAAAAACATGTTTAATGAATATTTACGACGAAGACATCACACTGCCAGAACCAATGGTCGAACTCACTCGTATTTCAAAAATTGAATCTTGTACTGTTTTACGTAACTCAGAAATTAATCGTGAAGCAGAATAAAAAACTAAACTTAGGACAGGTCACCTAGGAGCCGAGGAACGAGACACTTTAGTCAGAACATGTGTCGAGAACAATGACTTGTTCTTATTCTTCTTAACTGGTGACAAGCTCACACACACAATAAGAATCACGCATAGCATACCTACATTACCTGATACAGTTCCAACAAATATGAAACCATAGAGACTGCCAGAGAGCCAGAAAACGGAGATAAATAACCAAGTTCATTAAATGATAGATTCAGGAACAGTTGAACATAGTTCGAGCCCTTGGAATTCATCACTTCTAGTTGTACCAAAGAAAATGGATGCTAGCGGAATACAGACTATTGCGTGATATATGCTAACGATTTAGTATAACATGATAGAAAATTGAGAGATGTGTTTGAAAGGTTAAGAATACATAATTTGAAACTTCAGCCAGAGAAGTGTGAATTTTTACACAATGCAGCATGTCACATAATTTCGGAATTCGGCGTAAAACCAGACCCTAAAAAGGTGTCTGCCGTAAAAAATTTTCCCAGACCAACGACAACAGAAAGACTAAAATCATTTTTAGGCCTTGCAAATTATTATAAAAGGTTTATTCCAAAATTTAGTGATGTTGTTACCCAGTTATTTCGATTACTAAGAAAGGACGTTCCATACGAATGGAAATCAGAGCAATAGTGAGCAGCATTTAACAGACTCAAGGAGATGTTAATAAAGGAACTAGTATTACAGTTCCCAAATTTTTCAAAAGAGTTGGTTTTAACCACATATGCTAATAACGTAGTACTAGGTGCTGTACTATCTCAAGGTATAATAGGCCAAAATATACCTATAGCTTGAGCTAGCCACACTCTAAATAAATCAGAAAGACCACATCAGTACCATTGATAAGGAATTACTGTCGATAATCTGGAGTTGCCGAATATTTAGGCCATACATTTTGGTAGAAAATTTTAGATTGTGACAGATCATGAACCACTTGTGAGGTTATTTAATGTAAAATACCCCGGGTCAAGCTTGATGTGTTGGAGACTAAACTTACAGGAATACGATTACGAGATAATTTATAAAAATTGCTCTTTAAACTGTAACGCTGATGCTCTTAGCAGAATGAATCGCGAATGTAACTATTGCAACTAGTTCGCGTAGATATTGCTCAGATTGCTCAGATGCGAAAACAGATACGCAGGAAAAACATATTAAAGATATTTCGGAAAACATGAAAATTAAAATATTATATATATATATGATTTTCATGACTCACCTATTGCTGGACATCACGGTATGAATAGGACGTATGATAAAATAAAAGATAATGTTCCTTATATTGATTGGCCCCGTATGAAAAGAGACATTGAGGAGTATGTAAGACAATGTAAAAGTTGGCAAACAAATAAACTTCTGAGACCTAAAACGAAAGTTCCTGTGGACATAACTACTACAGCTAGCAAGCTGTTTGAGAAAACAGTGCTAGACATAGTTGGTCCCCTTACAGTAACTGACGATAATAATAAATGTATTTGACGTTTCCATATGAACTAACAAAATTCGTCACCGCCATTCCATTACCGAAACTGTGGCCAAGGCTTTTGTAACTGAAATCATTTTAAGATATGGTACGCCACAAACACTTCTTTCGGACCAAGGAGTGAACTATTAGAAAATGTCTGCCAAATGTTAAAAATAAATAAAATACAAAGTACTGCATTTCACCCCCCCAGTCAAATGGAAGTTTAGAAAGATCGCACATAACACTTGTACAGTATTTACGACATTATGTGCTTGAAAATCAGAGGAATTGGGATTCCTTCATACCTTTTGTATGTTATTGTTATATCACCACGAAACATACAACCACAGGTTATACACCTTTTGAACTATTATACGGTTTTAAACCTACATTACGAACTTCATTAACACAAACGCCCGAGTTGTCATACGCTTATGACGATTACGTCGCAGAATTGAAGGGAGTCATTCAAAGCAGCCATGAAATTGCTCGTAATAATGTACAGCAAAACAAATTAAACAGCAAAACTTATTACAACAGAAATGTCACAGACATAACATTCCAGGCAGGAGACTTTGTGTGACGAGTCTGTACGTATAGGTAGCAGTAAAAAAGCTAACTCCAGCCTATATTGGTCCGTACGAAGTTATCGAAATAGATGGTGTAAAAGCATTCATCATTAAATCAAAAAATGATTCTTCAAGGTGCATTAATAAAATGTTTAAACACTTTTACGAACTATTTTACAGAGTGCAGCCATGTGGCACCACCTGCTACTTTTCTCAACCATTCCCCTTGCAACCGAAGTGAAATATGTAAGTTACAAGAAAAGAATGATACTTCACCTGGATTGTATTACGGAAACTTGGAACAATCACAGATGTACGACATGGTCTGGAGCACTGTCACGTCTATCAATCTCAGGGTTATGGAAGATGAGATTGTTATTGTAAACATGTATATTGCACACACCAAACATTTTATCTGTAAGTGAAATTGTAAAAAAACTGGACGGAATGTAATCACCTAGTGTAATATTGAAAGGCGTATAGAAAATATTGAAAGCAGTAAGATATTGGTTGATGAAATCACAGGAAATGATGATCAAAATGCAGAACGCTCGAAACGCGAAACTTTAACTGTAAATTTAGTTGGTTCAGGAAATACACGTTCCAAACGCTGAATATTACATTTTATTGGGCAAATTTCTAAAATTTTATTTGGAACCATGGATTCAGATGAAGCAGATTATTACACACAGCAAATTATACGTTCCAAACAAAACACTGATGAATTGCTTAAATTAACTAGAGAATAAATATCTGTAATAAAATCCACATTAAAGACAATTAAAGCAACTTAGGGGACGTAGAATATAACGAACAACTTTTGGACAGTTTAACCAAAGTAAATCAGTTGGAATAATAACAAAGCTATACAAACCAGTGTTGCGGATTATCGAACTGAAATTGGACATAGAGGCACATGTAATTGGACATAGAGGCACATGTAATTGGACATAGAGGCACATGTAATTGGACATAGAGGCACATGTAATTGGACATAGAGGCACATGTAATTGGACATAGAGGCACATGTAATTGGACATAGAGGCACATGTAATTGGACATAGAGGCACATGTAATTCGATTGAAAAATGTGCTCACTAATATCCAAAAAGATTTGGATGTAATCACATCTACTATTCTTAACTTTTTCAGCCTCAGGTTATTTCTCCTAACAAATTACTAAAAGCATTATCAGATGATTGTTAGTTCTTTCCCACGGAAGTTTCATTATCCTTTCCATTAAGCTAGGAAAATGCTCATGAAATTTTGAATATTTACCACATAAATGTGTTTATCAAGAATAAACTGTTAGTAAATGTAATTTTTTTATCTCTTATTAGCAAGTACATTTGCAATGTTTACAAGGTAATACCAATCCTACAGCACAAACATAACACACTTTATACTTGCGTTCATATAGAAAATATCATTTTTAATGTTGACAGGTTCAAACAATATTACTATACAAGTCACGAAAATGTGCTTAATTCATGTAAGAGTCCAATGAAAGGAAGTTACATTTGTAAACAAGCACAACCGCTACTGAATACACATCAACATAACGAATGCATAGTTAAAATGCTTCAACCTATTAGAAATATTCCAACTAATTGTGAGGTACGTTTCATTAACATAAAACACGTCATTTGGTCACAGTTAAGTGACAACGAATGGAAATATGTATCACCGGAAAAAGAGTCGCTCGCCATTTTGTGCAGTCCCGACGGACCTTTTGATGCAATTTTGGAAGGAATGGGCAACATTCAGTTAAGAAATAGGTGCAAAGGTTATAGCAAATCAACACATTTATTAGCTCATGAAATCGTAATATCAAACAGTAGTTCAGATATCTTATCCAAAGCTAGCCTGGGATGTGACTGTTGTGAAGAAGTATATTCTGAATTGAATCTCATGACTATAAACCTAGATTGAGAAATAAAACACCTGGTGAATCACCGGGACGATCTTAAACTAAGTTGACACAAATCGAGCGATCTAAAAGAACAACGTGATAACTATTCATCTCAACAGAAATTCGCCACATTACAAACGCATTATTCTGCGATTCTTTAAGTAATAATTGGCATAACTGTGTTTTATCTTATTTACAAATTATATTTATTAATTCCTAAATGCCCAAAGCGATGCAGAGAAAACCTAAATGCTCTGCCAGGTGTAGGAAACACAGTTAACATAAAGATCCACAGCAGCAGTGAAAATGTATATCTTTCGAACGAAAATGTTCCATTACACGACATCTCAGATGAGACCTGCTTTCATAGTGAAGACCAAGCAACACGAAATGATGTTAGACGTTCTGCTAGGCTATTAAAGAACAAAAATGTTTACTAATGTCATTTCATCAACAAATATTCAAAAGAGGAAGACAGCTTTGTAAAGGGGTTGGTTTCAAACACAGTCTAAATGTTTATGTTTATAATTATAAGAATTTAATTCTTCTTCCTCATAGGCTAATTAAATAATAAGGGTAACTTGTGAATTAAAATGTCAAATGTGAATTAATTAAGAGTTTATTGTGTCACTAAAGGAACAAAAAACCATTTTGAAAATAGTAGTTTAATCTATAGTAAGTAAATGGTACTCGTAAGGATATAACTGTGGGATCTAATGAAGGGTTTTGTGTTCATATTTGTAAATATCAATGAAACATGTTATCATGAGTTTAGGAGATATGTAATAATGAGATGCTAAAGTGTTTAATGCTGTTGTAATATGTAACATGTTTACTTTAAGGTAAATTGCAGTAAAATTATATTGAGGATAACCAACCTAGTGTGAAACTGTGTAAAGGGTAACAAACATTATAACTATAAGAAGAAAAGATGTCGCAATAATTATAAATACATTCTAAAGTCTTAGTGCATCATACAACGTATTCTGTAGGCCATAAACTTAGAGCATTAATTTGTATAATGGCATAACTTGCTACAAATAGTTCGTTAAATATGATGTAGTGGTAGGATGGCTCTGAATTGCGTCAATTTGAGGGTTGTAGTCAACCTAAGAAAATAGTTACAAAAATAAATAAATAAAATAAAATATTTGAGTTTTACATGGACAAATTATTTAATTAACTGCTTCTTTTAGCGAATCAGCACAAGTAACTTACATTGTAAAACTGGTACTTTATGGTTTTAACACTTTCTATTCTGGTGGCCACTACACCCCTTGGGTCGTGTCCACCATCTTACGAGGGGGTGTTGCATCCACCCCGCTATCTTTTCGCCCTTAATTGCCCAGGAAATTTCATTACAGGTATTTCTTAATTACTACCTGCTATTACCAGGCCATACCTTCGATTCTCATTTATTAATTTTCTGGAAGGCTTTCCTATGGAGCCACGCTTCCCTGCGGGCTTGCTACAGCAGATGCTGTCTCGCCCCAGAAGTTACCAACCCTAACGTAAAGACTATAAAAGTCAGTGATACCACGCTAACAAGAAACTATATTTTTCAGCCCAATCTTCTCCCTACGACCCCTGTCGTTGATACAGCTTTAATTGAAAACCATAACTTGGACGCGTGTCATGTGCCTCTGGCCCCGGCTGATAGTTTTAGGTCAAGACACGTAACTTTGAGATGACAAGCAGAATGGGTTCGAACTCTCGAACAGGACCCACAAAAAACCGTCCAGCTTGTGCACACGGAACACCTTTACAAAGGTCATATAAGTCCTCCTCCGGGCTCGGTCCATGACGCCCTCCAATAGGAATATTATATGTGTTATGACTCCGCCCTAGTTCCTGAGCTTAAGCCAATAGCTGAGTATTACGAGAGAGACAGTCTTATGTCGTATACGCCCCTCGTCTCTCCAGAGTCTTAGAACTATCCAATATACCGCTGTGTAACTGCGTATTTGTGTTCATTGTCTGTTACTTCGTGCTGCTGTTAACTTAAGCCAATAGCTGAGTATTACGAGAGAGACAGTCTTATGTCGTATACGCCCCTCGTTTCTCCAGAGTCTTAGGAACTATCCAATATACCGCTGTGTAACTGCGTATTTGTGTTCATTGTCTGTTACTTCGTGCTGCTGTTAACTTCGTGTTACGTGTATTCGCGTTAATAAACTTCTCAATTCTATACTTGTCGGTGTGTTCATTGCGTATGTATGTAACCTGCACCTCTCCCATCCACTCGGGGAGTGGCCAACCTACCTTGGTATATAACACCATCTACATTTTATTTCGGTGAGGTAGTGGTCAGACACCATTCGACTGTTCTTCCTTACTCTGGTATTCATGATTTCCCTGTGATTCCTGCCCCGGATCGCTACGTGGTCTAGTTGTCTTTCTTCAATCCTGTTACCTGGACTAACCCATGTTGTCTTCTTACTCGCCTTGGCCTTGAATGTGTTGTCATGATTCTCATCTTGTGCCTCCTACACAGGCCCACTAGCCTCTCTTCATTCTTATTTGTTCATTTGTGTTCTGGGTAATCTCCAACAGGACCTCAGAATTTCCTTTCCCTGCCTACCTGAGCGTTGAAGTCGCCCAACAGGATCGTTACATCTCTCTTGTCTGCTTCTGTCAATACCCTGTCCAGCGTGTTCCAGAAGTGTTCTGTGCCTTCACTGTCTTCTAGTTTTTGTCACATTCGTAGGTGCGTGTGTGTTGATCAATGTATACTTTTTGTTTCCTATTTTCATCATCAAGTAGGAGAGTCTCTCATTCACACCCTTCCATTCGGTAATACTAGCGAAGTAAATTCGGTTCACGATGAATGCCGTGCAGAATATAAACGGTTGTTGTTTCATGCTGATTCATGGTCTCCCTTTCAGTAACACGTATCCTTCCGATTCTATCGTGTTTTCGTCTCTAAATCTCGTTTCCTGCAAGACGAGTATATTAATTCCGTGTTCTCTCGTACTGTCAACGATTTATTTTAGTTTACCTACCCTGATCATAGTCTGTATGTTGATAGTACCTATCTTAAAAGTTCGTTTTGGCCTAATATTCAGTGTCTTAGGTGTAGTGGATTATGAGGTATTGGGGAGCTCCGACTCTTTCTTCGCATACAATGCAGGCACCCCAGAATCCGAAAGGCTGCTTGCGCCGACTGAGGTCGACGGGGGATCAGCCTCCTGGGGTAAAATCGTGATTTTCATGTGCTCCATGGTTACTTCACAAGCCGACGTATAAGCTTGGTAGCGTGGTTACAACTGAGGTAGTGAGCCCCAGAGGATACATTCAAGCCACCCCATTGGGATCAGACGCCTTTGGTGGCCGCTCCACTGGAGTACAGACGCCACCACGCTAGTTTTTGTCCACCTCGGGTATTTTATTTCCCCGGCACCCACCATATCTGGTGAGCATTCCCCTATCCGCCACCTGGGGAGGCGCCCGATGGCAGACTAGCAACTCCACACGGGAAACTAACAGCTCTAGGGTTTCTGCTGTAAATAATTATTTTTTGTTCTAATTTGGATCTATTTTGCTCCATTTATGTGTGTTGTGTTGTTTGTCGTTGTTAGAAAAATATAACAATAATTAATTTGTCATGTGTCAGAGTTAGATTTTTATAAACGCAGAAATAATGTTGCATATTGGTCGCTTCGTAGAACAATAAGACTGCGGGTATTTAGAATTACAAAAGGTTTCCATCATAGGTAATGTACGTTGTAATGTTTCTCTTTGTGCGCCACTCTGAAACAGTGTCTGTGATAGTGTGGGTGTAAATCTATTTGGTGTGAGTTGGGAGAAAAAATAATTATAATTATTTAATAGATTGTTGGGCGCCTTATTATTCGTGATGTGACCTTGGTCTTGCCACACTGGAATCAGAAGCTCTCCGGCGATGCTGTAAACCTCATGCAATAGAAAACATATTCCAACCTTCACAGTAAATCATTTAAATCAAAAATGTGTAACCTTGATAGTTAAATTAGAAATAAAAAAGGAAAAAAATAAATTAACTCAGAACCGAACATGTGAATAATTCAGCAAGGTCGAAAACTAAATATGTGTGTGTGACATAAATTTCTATATTCAAAAATGAAATTATACTGTATGATAATTAACATAAATGATATACCACCATCCAAGTAAGAATAGGGATAAATCAGAATTGCAAAACTAAAATAAAATAAAAGATTGAAAAATGCTGTGAAACTTTAGAGCTGCTATATATAAAAAAATTAATAAATCTTCTACTTGAGATTTCAGTTCAAAATATTAATCAGATTCTAACGGAAGTAGCCTCCTCTGTATTCTAACGGAAGTAGCCTCCTCTGTATTCTAACGGAAGTAGCCTCCTCTGTATTCAAATTTCCAGAAAGTTTGGTAAGCTCTTACTTAAATTCTTGAATTTCTTCGATCACATTCACTGATAATTCATTAAATGTTAAAAGTCAGTTCATCACTTAATTACCTCAAATTTGATACTTCACCAAATAATACTACTCTGGATTTATATTGAAAGTTCAAAATAAGTCTTTAACTGCTCATTCCATATTGCTCCGGCTATACTATTTCATATGTGAAAGTTCGGGACTACTGGTTTAACATACTCATGGAACTCACAGTCAAATCGTTGAAAAATATAAATAGTAACTTCAGTAAAATAAGTTCAGGTTTCTTTAAGTTCAATACTTGAAAAACAGTTCATGTACTTAAGCTTTCCACACGTTAAATTGCCTTGGCGTCACCTGAGATCCTCTGGCTCTATCTCATTGCATGGCGCCGGCATCGTAATCTCGGCGCCCTTTTCGCCTCGTCAATTCAACACTCAAAATAATTATCTACGACTTAGCCTACAGCCTCTTCATAAATATTGCTGCGGCGACTGGGAGCATAATTTCTAAAATTAATTCATGATGGCGTTGGAATTTCTAAATTAAAATTCCAACGAAAATTTAGACGCCTGACATGTTCAATGTCTTTCCCAGAAGCCCCTTCTTCCGGCTTCCAACCAACAAACATCCAATCACTGCTCGCTTCCGGCTTTACATTCACTAAATAAAATTAAAGCCTAAAATATTATGTCTTTCAATCTTAAAAAAATAAGTAACTTAGCTTTAAAAATTTTGAAACAATTTCTGAAAATAAAATCAAACATATTAATACAATAATAAAAATAATGATATAACCATATGTAGAACTCAGAACGACGTGTGAAAATTATCATAGAGTAGTGGACTGGTGGTTCACATATATCGAAAAATTATGGAAATGAAATGTTATCATAGAATATAATAAACATGTGAAAAGAATTGTATTAATATTCGAAAAATATGTGAAATCAATTAAATATTACTGTTCAAAACATAGGTGTAGATTAATTGCATATAATGAATATAACCTTACGGTTCCGTGTCCAGTCGATCTGCGGCAATGTGACTTTTGGAAACAAACATGGCGACCACCGCAAGTACGCAAATTCACCCAACAAGTAGGCAACTTCGTGTACTTGGCAAGTACAGACGCTATGTGAACTATAATGGAAATTGGAATGGCACTAGTATATACTTCTTGACGTTACATGCGAGACGAAGTATAGACACTTATAAACTTGAAGGGAGTAGGTAATAAACTTGAAGGGAGTAGGTAATAAACTTGAAGGGAGTAGGTAATAAACTTGAAGGGAGTAGGTAATAAACTTGAAGGGAGTAGGTAATAAACTTGAAGGGAGTAGGTATACGGCCTTAGTCTATGCAGTACATCTAACCTATCTGCTACCAAAAGAGCTTTATTTACTCTGTGCCAAGGAGGATGAGTATAAACAATTTACTGGCGTTCGTACAACTACGAATATGTATAATTATCACTGATTACATTGAAAATCTTTTCTAAAGTAGCGTATATGACTTCTGCTTGCTGTTTTACTCCATTAATAGTCATCTACATATCGAGGTAATTTGTAGGTAGACTTTCTGCAATACAATTCCTTCCCTAATTTCTCAGATCTAGAAGTGTTTAAAAAAACCACATAAAGATGTTTTAAAATATTATATATTATCCAGAGTATATAATTCTTGAAAACATATAAGTGTTCGAAATACCATGTTCGAAAAAAAAAATTAGGTCTGGAAAAACGCTGTGTAATATTGAATTCTACAGTATAATGCTTGATATATATTTGAAACACTCATGATTAAAATGCGCTGGGTTTGTCAATGGTCTCTTGAGAAGCTTTCAAACCATTTATTATAAGCTACAAAATAATATTTCTTTTAAGAATACATGTTTAACACAGTTGAGTTTATGAATTTAATTCATAAGGTATCATGCTCAGCACGTAATCTGGCTCGTAACCATCCCAACAGTTAACCTAGGCAACAGGAAGCATTATGTTTCAATTAATGGTACTGAGATTGTAGAGTTGGAAGCAACATATGGTGTACCCCAAGATGCAGTATAGGGCCCATGTTGTGTTCTTAATATACGTAAATGACATTGGAGGACTGTCCCTATTTGCAGACGATGCAGGTATTTTTATAGAGCACATGAAACAACCCAATTGTCGTGTTATTTGCAAAAACGATCTCAATAAGTTTTATAAATAGCTTGGAAACTACAAACATTGATAAAACCAACTATATGACTATTACAAGATTATCAACTACTAAACTAGAAACTTTCATATTAAATATAAACAATGTTCCTATTTCCCCGAGTGAATTTTTCCCACTACTAAGGACTAAAAATAGACTATAAACTAAGCTGTGTTGAATATGTAGCAACCATAAAATTCGAAAGTTTATATGTTATTGGCATACTTAACCATTTCAAAACGGTGTCAATAACCATACTAAGGGAAAATGTGTATCATACATTAATATACCCACATATTCAATATATCTATGTAATATGCGGCCATGAAACAAGAAGTATTACAAAAGAACTTGAAGTGTTACAACAGTGTGAGGAAATACTATATGATAATTCCTATATTTACTACAACATGTATATATTATAAGATAAGTAATATCAAACCACTGAAAATACGAGCTCAACTATCATGTTTGACATATTTGTTGAGTTTAACTAATAACAACATACATTCAAACCTATCTTTCACTACCAATAATGACGTACGTACGCAAAACACAAGTAAGCTAGCAACTTCCACAGTAAAAACAGATAAATATGTGTGTACTAGTGTAAGAGTTAGCTGAAGTAGACTTTATAATAATTAGCCTAACAAAATAAAAGTAATCAAACAAACAAAAGATATTTTTTAAAATGGTTAGGTTATTTACGATGCATGAATAACGAATATGTTTAAACGCGAAGATTTAAATGTAATAGGCTACAAAACTAACATAGAGAAATCTCAAAAGTTCTGTAACAATTGGAAATAAACTTGTACTCTATGTCAAATAATTGTTTTCTAAACTATGTGTTAACTTATAGCATTATTGTACGTCTATAATGCAAAATAATTATTTGCTGCTATTGGTGTGTGTGTGTGTATATATATATATATATATATATATATATATATATATATATATATATAGTCCCTCTATAGAGCTCTGATCTCCAAGACATTTAATAAATTAATTAAAAAGAACAGATGGCATCAAGAATCTACATACTACAATAATATTTTCTGTGCACAGGATGTAGCCTAGCAACCAATACTGTAGACACAGGCCTATTATAAAGGTGGTAAGTACGTTGAAGGACAGTATGTGCTGTAACACAGGTCTGTGACGTTTACAGTGTTTTCTGAATCGGGGCCGCGTATTTGCTTTGTATTCTTCTAACAACTGTTTTTGGTGGTTCTAAGTTCACTATGAACATGTGATATACAGAAAATTGTTGTTTTTTGTAATAACAGCAAAATAACTACACAATTAAAAAACTATTTAATGCATAATCACTGGAAAATATTAGCCTTGTAAGGATTTCGATGTACAGTGTAACATATGTAACAACTATTCCTAAATAAACCCAGTAATTTGACTGAATCATAGCTGTCCAGCCATCACCTAAGCTGGGTTAATCACAGGTTACAGCATTAATGTGTAACTGAAGGGAGTATCACACAAGACAAAATTAAAACAGATGTTAATATTTTGAAAGCTTCTTGAGAAGCAAATTTCGGTCGTATTTTTTTCACCGCATAATAACCTTATGACTATATTTAAAGTATCGAAGAGTGGCTCCCATTTATACTATTTTTACTAGTCAGGAGCGAGGAAGTCTAATACAGCAGGTATTTTTGTGTGCAAACTAGGATTTTAATATCAGTGTGTTACAAATTTCTAAATGATGATACATAAGCTGATTACAGCTAATTGCATATGCATACTGAGAGTAATTTGGTATTCTTATATAGCGTATACTTTCCATAAAATAAAAATCTTTGAAGTGTACCAATTTAATTTATTTACAGTAATCTGTATAGTTAGGATCCAGCTACTCCCTCTGGAAGTTAGGATGCAGCTACGCTCTCTGGAAGTTAGGAGGCAGCTACTCTCTCTGGAAGTTAGGATGCAGCTACGCTCTCTGGAAGTTAGGATGCAGCTACTCTCTCTGGAAGTTAGGATCCAGCTACTCCCTCTGGAAGTTAGGATGCAGCTACTCTCTCTGGAAGTTAGGATGCAGCTACTCTCTCTGGAAGTTAGGATGCAGCTACTCTCTCTGGAAGTTAGGATGCAGCTACTCTCTCTGGAAGTTAGGAGGCAGCTACTCTCTCTGGAAGTTAGGATGCAGCTACTCTCTCTCGAAGAACTCGTATTCCTTGTATTATTCCACTCATGAAAACAAATTTGTAAAAAAATATGCAGTTAAAGGCATGGAATTTCACAGTAAGTACTATCTTCATAAACTTTGATGGGAAACTCGTTATAAATTAATAACATGTATATGTTGCAATTTATGTGGCTGCGCTGCTAGTAGGTTAAGTTTAGTATGGTGATGTAACATATATTGACACAACTACCAAAATTAAAAACCGCGACATTTCCATTGGCAGGTCGAATATAGTTCTGTTAAAGTTTGTGTGTTATGATCCGAGTAAATGTTATATTCAACTGTTTTCCTTTATTAGTGTGAATTTACACAAACGAAGTTGTTTACCTTCCACATCCATTCAAAAAAGTATAAATAAGTCACATGGAAATTACGATACTTCCTTGGCTTATCAATTTTGTTCATAAAATCATTGAGATATAGGCATATATTACCTTTTGGTACTTGTGTACATACATTGTTAAAAAATATTTTTGTTAACCCAAAAATATTTAATATGAGTTACAAAAAATAGTAATTTTGAAATTTCGTATCTTGTCAATTACTCAAAAGCTATATATAAAGCAAAAAAATACTTAATTTTCGGCATGTATGGGATAAATGAGATTAAAAAGGATAATGCGTGTCAGTGAATTAAGAAATAGTGGTATGAATCTATTGGACTACGAAATGAAATGCTGGTCGCGCACATAACAGTTTTATGTTCGTTTTTATTGCTTAATACAAAAACACTACGTTTAGTAGATGAAAATATGTACACTGAAATATAAGGCATGCATTGGTCACTAATCGACAGATGGATAAAGCGTAGGAAATATATCATTCTCGTTGCTTAAGTAAATTGTGTTTCTAGCCAAGCCGATAATCTGTCAACGGAATTGCGTACGTTTGTTGGTTTGGGATTCACTTATTCATAATAGTGGGGGGAACAAAAGACGAAACTTAGTAGATGTAGCATTCATCCACGTTCGTAACAACAGAAATCCCCGACGGGGTTATAATTCTCTTCGGCATGTATAAATAAATACGTTTTCTGAAACAGCAAAGCAAATCACGAAAGTATGTTGATTTTACGGCGCAATGTTCTTAGAGGGTTTCTTGGAAGGTTGCCAATAGTCGTCAATTTCATTTGCTGAAAATAATAAAAGTATAGAGCGCGGCGTGTATTATATGCAAATGTTTATTTGCTTAATCTTTATATTTAACGAATATATAAGAATTTATCGTGTTAGTTAGTTAGCCTACTTTAATAAGACAAACCACATGAGACGCGATGTGTTATTAAAATCACTTCAAACTGTTTTAATTATTCGGCTATCACAAACCGCCGTGTACTATCCATTATGTTTACACTCGTATGCTTTCTTGCTGACGCCGTGGGAAAATCACGTCGCATTCTAACAGCTGATCAAGCAGGCCTGCATTTTTCTTTCGGCCACATGTATACAAGCAATTATTAAACGCACTGCAGACCTATTCAAACATTTTCCCTTACAAGGACGAAAACATATCACTGCACTCACTAAAAATTAGAAAACTTTCACATGTTATGTATAATTATTTAAAATATTTAGATTATGCTAAATTATTACACACAACGAAATTTGATTTACTAAAGTAAGTATTTTCTAAAACTCATTACGTCGTACCAGTGGCCGGCTACTCGCTGTGCCTCTCGGTGGCTCCTGCAGCTTTCCTCGTCCACACGTCACGTCATTCCTCGCTTGCAGTTGCTGAAATTATATGTGCGTGCGTACTGATACTGACAACCACTTGTTATTTTGTATTCGCTGTGAACTGTTGGCTGTGTTGATGAACGTTGTGTAGCGTACTACAGATTACCCTTTAAAATATACGTGACATTACTTAGTTCGTATTCAAGTATGAAAATGCCACCCGTTTTGTCAAAACTGAAGGGGCGTATTTTGCATAGCCAGTCCAGGGAAATAGCGCACAATGTGTTAATGTTTATGGATGAAGAAGCAAGGAACGCAATATGCAGCATTCCAGTCGAGAAGGCGCAATTTAAAATTGCGTGTGTGTTGCAGAGAAGTGTAAGGGAAATAGAGAAATAAGCAAAGGACATGACAAAGGACATGACAAAGGACATGACAAAGGAAAGGGGACCATCGTTTTCGACGTAAAAAAAAAAAAAAAAACCTAACAGGAAAAAACATGCTACAACATTAGACGATTTTGACGTCTGTGTTGTGAGAAGGATCGTCTACGATTTCTACAGGATGGAAAAGTGTGCCCCGACAGTTGAAGGAATTAGACGTTAACTTAAAGACGCAATTAATTTTAAAGGCAGCGTGACAAGCTTGAGAAGGATTTTAAGTAACCTTGGCTTCAAGTGGAAAAAAACAAACAACAACAGACGTTAGCTTATCGAAAAAAGGGATATTCGCGAAAAACGAATAACACACTTGAAAGTAATATCGCACTTCAGAGAAGAATGTCGGCCCATAATCTTTATGGATGAAACACATATTTAGTCGTCGTCGCATGTAACTAGGAAGCCATGGAGTGTCGGAAGTGAAAAGTGTTTCCACAAGCCACTATCGAAAGGAAAAAGGCTGACTATTGTGCATGCCTGCGGTGAAAACGGATTTGTTAAAAATGCTATGCTGATGTGGAAGTCTGGGCAAGCCAGTGGCGACTGTCATCATCAGATGAACAACGCAAATTACATGAAGTGGTTAAATGAAAAATTAATACCTAATATGCCTGACAATTCCGTTCTTGTTATAGATAATGCTCCATATCCTTGTGTCCAGGTAGATAAAGTTACTACTTCTCATAGTAGAAAAGATGAAATGAAACAGTGGCTTCGTGAACGCAGCATGCCATTTTCAGAAGACATGTTGAAACCTGAACTGTACAAACACATTCAAATGTACAGACCGCAACACAAAACGTATCATTTGGATAACATAATGTCTTCTAATAGCCACGCAGTGCTTCGTCTTTCTCCATACCATCCGGACTTAAATCCTGTTGAATTAATTTGGGCTCAACTCAAACAGTTCGTGGCATCCAAAAACAGTTCATTTAAAATACCAGACGTCGTTGCACTATCCGAGGAAAAACTTAACTCGATTGGTCAGAACGAGTGGAAAAATGTTTGTAAACATGTTGTGAAAATGGAGAAAGAATATGTGGATATCCACATTGATAACATGATCATTGAGCTAGGTGGTTGTGTTTCGAGCGACAGTGAAGGCAATTCTAGTGGAGGAGTTTACGCTAGTGACAGCAGCGATATATTCTAGTGGAGGAGTTCACGCTAGTGACAGCAGCGATATATTCTAGTGGAGGAGTTCACGCTAGTGACAGCAGCGATATATTCTAGTGGAGGAGTTTACGCTAGTGACAGCAGCGATATATCTGGGATTGCGGAGCTACAACAGTGTTGATAAAACATCGTGAGGTAGGAACGTTTACTAACATGTGAATATTCAAAGGTATGCACTAACAAAGTGCGTAAGCTGGTTCTGTGGTGTATTTGTGTTCTATTTAGTTTACCGACCATTTTTTTTTGTGTTTATGACATATCAATAACTGCATTTATATAATCCTTTTCTTTTTCCTTTCATTCCTATTACATTTTCGAAAAAACACACAACTACAATACTGTGATTTTTTATTTATTAATAAATTAGTTTTTCTCTGGGTTTATATATTTTACTGGTGATTCAAGATTGTCTTGTATACAATACCGTTTTTTTTTTTTTTCGTACTATGTACGTCCACCCAGCATTATTAATCGGTTTCTTCACGCTTCAATGGCTATTTATTGTTCTTGTCGAAGAGTCCATTGGTACGTTTGTTTATTAGTCTGTGCCAGGTTTTTTTAATTAGTAGTGGCTATCTTCTTATGTTGTTTGTATCAAGAACTGACTGTGTCATTCTTTTGATGAAGTGGATATTTTATTTGTGCCTGATAGTGAAATGAAACGCTCAACATGCGAGAGGTGATTCCATAAGTAAAATTTTAAAATGTAAAAGTGGAAAATATATAGGACACCGTATACCTAAAAGAAATATTAATAGAGATATGAGCCTATGACAATTGGGTTTTGGATACGTATGTTTGGCGAATACCTTGTAATAAACCTACGATGTCCGCAGCAGAAAGACGACTTACGGGTCCCACGTTCCAGAGACACGTGTGTATTGCTGGCCGTCATCGGCCTTTTCGCACTGTTCGGCTTGAGGAAGTGATATGTGAGTACATAAACGACATGCCCTCCACTATTACACGCTTCATATCGCACCAAATTGGCGTTTCCGATTCAACAGTGTTTGATTTACTGTGTTCACTTCGCCGCCATCCTTACCATTGGCATAAAGATCTAGGCATTCGGCGCCATCCCTACCATTGGCATAAAGATCTAGGCATTCGCCGCCATCCCTACCATTGGCATAAAGATCTAGGCATTCGCCGCCATCCCTACCATTGGCATAAAGATCTAGGCATTCTCCGCCATCCCTACCATTGGCATAAAGATCTAGGCATTCGGCGCCATCCCTACCATTGGCATAAAGATCTAGGCATTCGGCGCCATCCCTACCATTGTCATAAAGATCTAGGCATTCGCCGCCATCCCTACCATTGGCATAAAGATCTAGGCATTCGCCGCCATCCCCACCATTGGCATAAAGATCTAGGCATTCGACGCCATCCTCACCATTGGCATAAAGATCTAGGCATTCGGCGCCATCCCTACCATTGGCATAAAGATCTAGGCATTCGCCGCCATCCCTACCATTGGCATAAAGATCTAGGCATTATCCGCCATCCCTACCATTGGCATAAAGATCTAGGCATTATCCGCCATCCCTACCATTGGCATAAAGATCTAGGCATTCGGCGCCATCCCTACCATTGGCATAAAGATCTAGGCATTCGCCGCCATCCCTACCATTGGCATAAAGATCTAGGCATTCGCCGCCATCCCTACCATTGGCATAAAGATCTAGGCATTCGGCGCCATCCCTACCATTGGCATAAAGATCTAGGCATTCTCCGCCATCCCTACCATTGGCATAAAGATCTAGGCATTCGGCGCCATCCCTACCATTAGGCATAAAGATCTAGGCATTCGCCGCCATCCCTACCATTGGCATAAAGATCTAGGCATTCGCCGCCATCCCCACCATTGGCATAAAGATCTAGGCATTCGCCGCCATCCTCACCATTGGCATAAAGATCTAGGCATTCGGCGCCATCCTCACCATTGGCATAAAGATCTAGGCATTCTCCGCCAACCCTACCATTGGCATAAAGATCTAGACATTCGGCGCAAATACGTTTTCAAACTAACTCTTTAATTCTCATATCTCCTTTAATAATCTGTTCATGTACATGGTTTCTTATATTTTCGACTCTATATTTCATTATTTGGGCGTTTAATTTGCGAACATGCTGTATATAGGGGTGTTCGTGTGTAGTGTATAGAGCGCGATGACATTCGTGTATTAGTCTTACGTACTCCGGGGGGCGATATCCGTAGACACCCAGCTCGGCCTAGTTTACTACTATTTCACCGATATGGTTTATTTTTATTAGGTATACATTTATTGAATGATGCACGAAGACCTACGCCGTAGCAGCGGGATCGTATGTGTATTACTGATGTTGAGACAAAGCCGTGCAGACTTTACATGGGTTAGTTTATACGTTGGTTACCTCGTTACTCGGACCTAGTAGTTCGGCAATAAACACATTTGCTGCTAAGTAATTCGGTGACAAATTCTTGTGTTTAAGGAACCCAAGGAAGACTTAATGCCTTATTTAAATTCTATTTTTAGTACATACATCAGTCTGAAATATATAAATATGTATGTCTTTCGTGTACACTCAGGCGAGGTGGCGATGTGTTTGGAACACCTCGAGCATCAGTCTCATGTTAGCAGTTTGAGGCGTACTACTGTACGTCAGTCCCCCCCCCCCCCCAGGTAGTATCGTCTTCCCCTTGCAGCATGTATTCCCTCCCTCATTCCAACAGCCACTATCCAGACGTTGCTCAGAGGCATAGCGGGCTGCCGCAAACTATACTGTAAATAGTTTACACAAAAACATTCCGGGTTTTGTTTCATCACGTATCGTACTTCGCAGGCGAATATTCTTGGACATAAGGTGACAATGTGTTTATGTACTCGAACTTCCAGGTGACTTCATGAAATGTTACGATAAACATTGAGGAATGACGTTGTATATTTGGAATCTAGGTTACAGTAATGGAAAGTGTGAGTGAATAAATGAACCATAGAATGCACAAATTAAATTTTACTGTTGAACTTACGAATAGAGTTCTATATGAGTTGATGGTCACACGTAAGTTAAGTATTAGCTGTTAAACTGTTTTTTGCTGTTTACCGCTAAGTGATTAGGTCTGTTTGAAGGACTTAGTAACTGTGTTCAGTACACCGAACAAACTTCACCATAATGGCAGTTCTCGAGGGTACAAACTTGTTGGTGAGTTCCTCAACCATACACAAACTATCACGTCAGATATTATATGACCATCTGCAAAGTATCACGATCGCTTCTTCCGTATATTAATAAAGAATTTAACTTATAATTTAGTACCGAATAAGTTAAGTTTAAATTTTTATTGGGTGAGAGTCTTGCCATAGATGCTATGAATTGGATAACACGAAAAACCCCAGACATGTAGATTGCATTAACAGTAACGATAACTTGAAAATGCAATGCTCAAAACTTTAAAACTAGTACAAGATCCTCACCGTTCATTGAGTATTATTGAAAGTGGCTTTGAGTATGTATTTGCATTCTCATTTTGTAAATTGTGCTGTATAATATATTAACATTATCATGCACCTTCTCACATTTTTCATCTAATGTCGAAGTGGAAACCAAGGAATTACCGGATATATAATCAGTTAGTGATATGCTTATTCGAGCTCTAATGTAAACGAAATTTAATAGATACCTTCGACTTAATTTCTATAGTTTACTCTCAATACACCACGTCCTGCAATTATTTTACTCTCAATACACCACGTCCTGCAATTATTTTACTCTCAATACACCACGTCCTGCATTTATTTTACTCTCAATACACCACGTCCTGCAATTATTTTACTCTCAATACACCACGTCCTGCATTTATTTTACTCTCAATACACCACGTCCTGCAATTATTTTACTCTCAATACACCACGTCCTGCAATTATTTTACTCTCAATACACCACGTCCTGCAATTATTTTACTCTCAATACACCACGTCCTGCAATTATTTTACTCTCAATACACCACGTCCTGCATTTATTTTACTCTCAATACACCACGTCCTGCAATTATTTTACTCTCAATACACCACGTCCTGCAATTATTTTACCCTCAATACACCTCCTCCTGCAATTATTTTTATTCATTCGCAGTAGTAGGGTAAAGTAGGCTCCTGCACCGAGTACAGGAGACATTCGCTGGCCGGCCGCAATGTTGTAATTTCCCTTTTCCCTTAAAAGTTTCCCTTGTTGCCCTTAAAATTTCCCTTTTCCCTCAAAATCAACTAAATTCCCGTAATAATTTCCCTTTTAAGTATATAATTTCTCTCTTTTCCTTAAAAATGTCAATTTTCCCCAGAGCAGGTGACCGGGATTTATGACCCAAGTGACTGGAATTAGGGACCCAGGTGACTAGGATTAGTGAGAGGAGGTCTCAGGACCTAGAGCTTCGACATTGATATTTGACCTTTGACCCCAAAAATTCCAAAAAATTCCGAAAAAAATAAACTATTCGAAAAAGTTTTAGAAATATTTCAAAGACCCCAAAAGTTTTATTATTAACAATTAGTTATAATGTTTTAATAATGTGCTATTTAAAAAAAAAAATTTTAAGTATATTTAAATGCCTTAAGTTTCCAGAGGTCATGCTTAACCCATACACATTCTGTCATCATGGGTCAAGATGGTATGGCGAGATGGTCGCCATCTTGGTATGTGTATTCGACTGCAAATTGCATTCATCTTGGTAGACATTTGCCATCTTGGTAGGCAACTATCATCTAGGCAGTTAGGTAGGTAACTACCATATTGGTAGATATCATCCATCCACCATTTTGGAAGCTAGTGTCCATTGACCACTGACCCTTAATCTTTGGACTTTGACTTTGACCTTTGAAAGTGGTCTTGAACTTTGACATTTGACCCTGGCCCTTGATGTTAACTTTTAACATTTGACCTCGTACTTTGACATGTGACATTTACATTTTATCATATTGCCTTGAATGATTTTGGACCTACAATTCCTAAAAATTATGAAAAATTATAAAAAAATTATTACAAGATTTAATTTTTTAAAAATGTTATTTCCCGAGATTCCCCCAGCACCATGCCTTGCAGACCACTGACTCCCTCACCAATACTCACTCTATCGTATGATGCCAGTAGTCAGATTATGGGGAGTCTGGCGTAATGCATATTTAAAGGAAGCCACAGTTGTATGTGTGGCTGGGCGGCTGGCAGTCTTCGACTCTACTCGGGCGAGCTCGGCTATCTTCGGCTCGAATCAGGGAGTGCTCGGCAGTCATCGGCTCCGGTTTGTCTAACGTAGCCGAAGGTGTTCTGCAGTTACGCCCCTCTAATTATTCAAGCATGTATGTTTTTTTTCAGATAGCCCTATTGGTTTTATGCGGATAGAGTATGTCAAAACGAAAATCTGTAAATATTATTACATTTTAAAATGTATTTTCAATTTAACACTAATTAATCAATTTTAAGTTGCTCTGAAATTGTACATCGAGTATTGTGCAAACATGTAACAGTCTCTCAATATTTTCAGCCTCCTCTCTTAAAGTCTCATTATTTATTACTTTGATTGATTTGTAGGTATAAGTGTGTTTCTTGGTATTTTAAAAATGTTTATATGACTAAACCAAGCCCATCACACTAAAGGCTGTTCACGATAAAGTGAGCACTTTAGAAATGAACCCTAGAAAAAAGGCACTGCCCCTGAATGGATATATTTTAATCGGTTTATTGAGTGAAATTCGTATAGTCAAGTTGCTAACAATGGATAGAAAGTAGTTCCACATCTTATACTCGAATAAAACGTTTTATTTAACTATTTGTAATAACTTAAAACATTTCTTCCACTCTCTGTTTTCTAAATGGATCGAAGTATAAAAATGAGCAGATTTGTAAAGTATTTACTTTCTTAGTAATTTTGCAGTTTCATGTGACCCACACATGAATAAAGTGATGAGGCCTATGGCAATGTAAATGTTACTTGAGGTGGAAAAATCCACAACATGTATACAAATATATCATAAAAAGGGCTTTCAAAATTGCTCATTTTATCCTGAAAATCCTATAGTAGCAAACACATGCACGAGTGTGTTATAATCATAGTATGAATCAGCATTTTATAGGCTTCATTGGCGTTAATTTATATATAAATACAGCAAGACCCTGAAGACTTGGAATGTACGAGTACAGATAGGACGATAATCATTCGTGCTCTTCTCAGACACCAATCCTCCTTACCAATCCTCAACAATCCTCATCGATCCCCACCAATCCTCAACAATCTTCACCAATCCTCCTCACCAATCCTCAACAATCCTCATCAATCCCCACCAATCCTCAACAATCCTCAACAATCTTCACCAATCCTATTCACCAATCCTCACCAATCCTCCTCGCCAATCCTCACCAATCCCAATTCTTCGATTAATGTTTAGCAATCCATGGGCTTGTAGTCAACCTCTATAAATACATATAAGAATAATAATTCACTTACTGTCTCCAAAATTTGTACATGTCGGCAGAATTAATGTTTGCGTATGGAATCAGCTATCAATGTATATTTATACTTAAGTCTTTATTATCACTCTATATGCAGATCTTAATGTTAATAAGTGAGTGCTCATAGCTCATAGTTGTGAGGGATAAAAGGATACGCATGCAAAAAGTAAAGAGAACCAATTATTTATAATAGTATATATTTATTATTATTTTGTAATTACAATTTCAGGACAAGGCAGTTCACAACATCATCTGATTTATCCCCGATATTTAAGCTAACAAATGATCGTAACTAACTACCTTTTTCATGTTCGAATATTCCCTACCTATTTTAAGCTCAATCGAATATCTAAGTCATTCTACAAGTTTATTCGGGTCTTTGGTAAACATATTGTAATTTAATTCGACGTCTCCTGACTTCTTCGTATCACTTGTCGAAGCAAACTCTTTGGGTAAATGTGTAGGACCGTCGAGGAAATACTCATCGTCTACAACA
The DNA here is from genome assembly GCA_029891345.1 of Dryococelus australis. Classification (NCBI taxonomy): domain Eukaryota; kingdom Metazoa; phylum Arthropoda; class Insecta; order Phasmatodea; family Phasmatidae; genus Dryococelus; species Dryococelus australis. Next base: position 113,001,326 of record CM057002.1, read on the forward strand.
CTATCACTGTCGTCCTGGTCATCTTCACATCCTGTTGTTGTTTCCACTTTTCTTTGTAGGAGTAGTATGTTCATCAGTATTTAGAGCTGATGGCCGTTCATGTTGAAGCCGACTTCACGCGAACGACTTGCAAGTGTACGTTCCACACGAACCGAATTTACTGCATACATTCCGTCTTTAGCATTAACTCTCTCATCATAATCGTCTGTGTAAACAGTACCCAGCGATCTTGCAGAAGGTATTGACGACATCACTTGCTGGCTCCCAGTTGACGAACACTTACAGATCTCGACATGTTCCTTTATTGTATCACCTTCCACAAACCACGTCATGGGACCAATGTCGTAATTCGCCATCGTGCGAAAAGGAATCTTCGCACAGGTCGTTCTCTAATGCCGGCGAGCATTTTGACTAAAGGTGAACATTTGATCGCAGAATCTACATTGACGGTAGCCAGTTAGCGATGGAGCAGGTCGTGGCTCCACGATTCATCTTCACTGTTAACTTCTGAATTCTCCGAACAGCTACTAAGGTATATGCGTACGTCTGCACTGTATATTATATATATATATATATATATATATATATATATATATATATATATATATATATATAAACTTTTTTTTTTCCCATCACAGAGCAAAAATATAACATGTTTTCTGAGTCCGAGAGAAAATGAATGTTTCGTTATGGTTTAGGGTTTCGAACTTGGTTCCCTCAGATATGCATCACCTTTGTAAATTACTTAAAATTTTGTATTAATTCCGCATGAATACTGCGAAAAACTACAGCATTTTGTTTCCTAATTCCAATAGAAAATCAACATTTTTTATAATTTCGGGATTCTTAACTCGGGGCGTTACACCGTACCATGCCTTGGTAGATGGCTTAGTTCCTTATATTAGGTGCGCATGAATACTAAACAGTGAATAATATTAGTACGAACATCGCTAAAAAAAATAAACTTAAAAAACTAAGGTCATTGTCGATTGGCGTCCCTATTATCGCACTCTGATTCATATATCCGATGCCTAAAACTTCCGTTTCTTCTTTTACATAAATTCCTGTAATATTCTCCGAGCATTGGGGAAAATTGCCAAATTTTTTCTAAGTCTGATAAAAATTTTATTTGCATTTTTTATATTTTCAGGTATTGATCTCAGAACCCTACTCAGTACCTCGCCTTTGGGGAAATCTTAAATCATTATATCAGGCACACATGAATACTGAGAAAAATTACCTTATCTTTTCCAAGTCCGATAGAAAATTAACATATTTCGTAATTTCGGGATACGAACCCACGGTCTCATGACATGCATAACCGATAGATAATGCACAAACTTTACATAATGTACGTATAGGCACGTAAAGAGACATAAAATCGCATACAAAGTTCGTTAAAATTGATTCAAACTTGGGCCGGTATACGAACTGTGGACCATTTATCTCACTATAAGATCTCTATTCTTCATACAAATTCTGTGTAACAGCTTACATGATAAGTTTCATACACAATGTATTTAAATGTAGTTTATTCCATCATTTTTTCTAAAGTGGTTCTTAGGTGGTTTTAGCATGTATACTAGTTGTAAGCAAATGGTTGGTTTGGGGACAAGGCCACCTGGGACTGAAATTGCAGTAACGGTTGGTTACATTGTGAAACCTCAGCCTTGAATTTCGTCTGTTATTATATATAATTAAATTAATTCATAATATTATAATTATGATAGTATTTTTGTTAACATGAGTAGGGGGTAGGTGGTATGAAACTTAAAGCTAATAAAGATACAAAAACCCAATATGGAGGTCTGCAGTAATGTATAAATAAATTAAGAGTGGAAGAAAATGATTGTGTCCACCAGTAACATATAAACAATTGAGAGACGAAAAACATTCAATGTGATGGCTTTCAGAAATAAACAAAGGTCAGACGAAAAAAAAATTAAAAATGGCAGCCTTCAGTAACATATAAACAAATGACGAACAAAAAATCAAGATGTCGATCGCGGTGAAAAGGTTTTTAAGTAAATTTTTATGAATGTTTTTATAATAATTAATAAACTTTTTAGGGAGAAAAAGGAAATTGTCAGGGAAAATGGCTGTCAGGGAAAACACTTTTTAATATAATATTTAACTGTATTTATAATACATTTTTAATAATAATTTTTTTTTATGATTTCAAATTCGGTTTTTAAGGATATATTTTTTATAAAAAAATGTAACGATGTTAAATTTTTCAAACAATTTTTTACAATTTTTAGACGAATTTTTATTAACAGTTTTTGAAAAAAAATGTAATAACTTTTAGTATATTTTCGCAACTTTTTGGGTTTTTGGGTTCAGATCTCACCAGGGTCAAGGTAAAGGTTCAATTGTTATAGTCATGGTCAGTGATATCCAAGATGGCGGTCGGTAATGTAATATTAAGGCCGGCCGGGTCTTGCGTCCCACACCTTTGCCTCAGAACCTACCAAACCATACTACTAAAGCCATCTTGTTGTTTTATTCTGTCATTTGTTATAGAGTATTACTTTTGCATTCGTTCCACTGCCATATTAGATATAATATGTTTTCATCACCTAGGTGGTGCTAGTGTATTAATTCACCCACCGGGTGCAGTCATATTTGTTTAAGTCTTTTTAAGTATATGTGGCACTGTCGGAGCCTTGCATATTGGTTTATATTATGCTACACATAGGTGGCATTCATTTCTCGATTATATCGCCTGCTATTGACCTGTAAAGATTGGTGACAATGGCCATTCCTGCAAAATATGTAAATTGTATTTTTTTTTACTTCGAGTATTAAAAAAAATGTTTTTATATATAAATAAAAGGGGTTTATATAAAACGAATGAAAAGTGCCATATTTAATGTATTTTCTTATTTACAAAATTATACTTAAATGGAAACTGTGTTTACGATGAATTTCAAAGGTAAGGTAGAAAGTCCTTTTAATTTGTACGTGAATTTAGACCACTAGTTCTCAGTTGTAGATGATTTACTGAATCGAATGTCCAGTCTGAACAGTCAAAGAACCAAATGGCCCTGCCAGTGATACGGCTGCTGCTGGATAGCTGTTCATGGAATATTCAGTTGATGTGCTGGCAATCTGAAGTATGTTCCCAGACTCCACGACCTGACAGTCACAATGATGTTTTCATTATCTTCCACATTCTTCAATATTTTTATGCGTTATGGAGTCCTCAACTGCACATGAGGCAGCATCCATTCGATAGACTGTAGTTTCAGTTCCACTGTCTCCAGGTTTTCTCCAATACCCACGATGGTGTTCACATGTGTTTTGGCTACCAGCATCACAAAGTTCATCGTCTCTTGGTACGAGACACCCTCCGTCGTCGCATTTGTGAAGACATTGTTCGAAGCTGCTTTGTCCGGTCTTCGATAAGCTGTAACTCATTCTCGACAAACGGCGATGAACTTATCAAACCCACGTCTATACATGATTTTATGTAGTGCACAGTCCGTAATGACCGTCTTAACCCACGATCGGGCGCACTATGAGCAAATTGCTCACCGTTACTACAAAACAATTCATAATTTCTCGTAAGATTTTTTTAAGACCTTGGCCATCTTGGTACCTTCAAATAAGCATTTTTTTCTGTAGGCCAGTTATATATATATATATATATATTTTCTGATGTGTGGAGGGAGAGGCAGTGTGAACCAGCAAAGTCAGCTCGACGCCTCCTGAAAGCATTTTGCTCCACGCGCGCCTGATAGCATAGGCTTACTGCCAATCTATGTGAGCAACTATCTCCGTGCGGACCCTATAGTGTAGGCGTGCTGCTTATATAGTGTAATCAGTAACTCCAGCGCTTTAGTTTATAGCATACTGGTTGTCTGTGCTTGATCGTGCGTGCCCAACTTTCGTCAGGTTTATTGGAAATGTGAGTGTAAAACGGACTGTGTGTGTGAAATGCATTTACAATTCAATTTCGTCTAAATTTTACTTTACAGCACAATGGCTTGTAAGGATCACGAGGTGTGGTTTTCATAATTCCGAAAACTAGAAAATCAGGGTTATGATAGTTCACTGAGTGACAGTGAAAGTGAGCAGTGATCACAACACTGCGAGTGAACTATCAGACTCTGAACAAAGTGAAGCGGAAATTGCCGGATGTTTGTTGGAAGATAATTATTATTTGGGTAAATACAAACAGACAAGGTGTGTTAGGCATATGTCACATCGGCTAAGAAATGTACTTACTTGGTAACGCAATATAGCATCGCAAACAAAGTGGATACAATTTTGGAAAGCTGGAAATTATTTCTTCCCGCTAACATTGTTGAATAAATATTTCACTCTACCAACAAATATGAAGCAAAAATGAGGAAAATAGTTTCATGCCCACATGACTGTCTAAACACTAAGTTATTGGAAATGTATGCATGTTTGGTTCTTTTAGAACATGTCTGGTTTAAAAAAGGCCTAACATATAAACTTACAAGAACTTTGAGTTGACTATGGGACAGCTCCAGATAGTTTTAGAGTCACTATGTCGATAAAGAGGTGTGCCACGCTCCTTAGGGCTCTCAGATTTGATGACTTGGACACTCGGAGACTCGGAAGAAAGTTCAAATTTGGCTCTCATTAGAAACATTTTTTAAATAATTTGTCAATAAATGCAGCAGTTATTATCAAGTTGGGGGATATGTAACAGTTGGCGAAATGCTTGAGGCTTTTCGTGGTCGATGCAAATTCCATCAATATATTGCAAATAAGCCTGCAAAATATGGCAGTAATATTTATGCCCTAGTCGATGCTAGGATGTTCTACACAAGTAGACTGAATACATATGGAAATAAACAGCTAGAACGTCCAAACAGTACTGACACCGAGCTAGTAGTGTGGTGAAATGCCCAATTGCTTCCATTGAAAACACTGGGTGTAATATTACTATGGATAACTATTTTTCATCAGTTGGACTAGCAGAAGAAATTTTGACGGACCACAAGCTGACAATCGTTGGAACACTTCGTAAAAATAAATTGGAAATTCAACTATTGTTCTGGACACAAAAGAAAGGCCAGTTTACAGCACTATGTTTGGTTTCGGAGAAAAATGCTTCCTAGTTTCATATGCACCAAAGAGAGGAAAAAAATGTACTGATGATATCTACAATGCACAACAGTGACCCAATTGATGAATCAACAGGCGACATGTGTAAATCAGAGATCATAACATTCTACAACCTTACCAAGGGAGGTGTAGATGTCGTGGATGAGATGAAGGTATCTTACTCAATGTCAAGTATCAGTAACCGCTAGCCACTCACTGTATTCTTTACTATAATGAATATAGCTTTCATAAACAATCTTATAATTTACAAGTGCTAAACAAACTATCAAATAGATCACTATACATACGTAAAAACTCTTGTCTTTGGATCTGACGAAACCTCATCTAGTGACAAGAGCTGTCATGCCCACTCGTTCAGGACAGCTGGTAAGCCAAATCACACGGGTTTCTGGATTGCAAGTTGTGGAAAATCAACCACCACCAACTGAAGGATTTTGTGGCATATGTCGGAGACGTAAAACAGGCGAAATAAGAAGATTTGTGCCAGGTGTACCATCCAGATATGCAACGAACATACAACATTCACTTGTGTAAGATGTGTGGGGGTTGATAATAGTGTCAATTTATTATATACTGTACTAGCATTATATGTACATGTACCATTTCTATAAATCAGTTGCTGATGTATGCAAATTTTAGGTTTTTATAGTTATAAATTAGAAGTGTTTTTTGTTTTATTATTATCACTTCTATTGACACTGGATTAGGAGATACCACCATCACACAGGACTACATAAATATGCTATTTGGGGGTTAGTGAAAAATTTTACATGTTTTCAAATGTTTATGTTAAATTTATAGTGTTTTGAAATAGGTTTTACTTTAATAAATCTTGCAATTTGGCAGAATAATCATAGTTGTAACTGGTGTGAGTAAAATGGTCAATATACGTCCTATCGTGCAATTTTTCTTAGTGCGCATGATCATGGTTTAAATCCATATTAATTTTTTCCGCACAAGGCACACACATATATGAAATATAATATCATCATTTTCGTTTTGACATGATCATCGTAAACTTGGCGTGTATTCACAATGTCCATACGAAATAGCACCAATATGTTTGGCATTATCACGAAGCATCTGTTTGGGTATGAGTGATTAAGTCTGGCCGAGGTACACCAAGTCCACGTACGCATATCGTCTACGCTGAAGTATTCTTGAATGAAAGACTGTTACTCGCAGGCAATGTTATCGAAGACAAATATCTCGTTTGTCAGAGCTTCGATTGGTGGTACGACTGCTTGATCATCGCTGCATGCGATATTACCCATGCCTCCATGGTCTGCATTACTCGTGCCAATCGTTGCTGTCTCGGTTGCTGGAGCAATTTTGAATGTAGGTACACATTTTTGAACCGAAGACTGTTCGGTTCTTCCAGCAAGCTCAGTACAATAGAAAGCATGCTTTTATGCCATTTGATGATCCCACAATGATGCACTTCACTGTATTCGGCAATAGATTTCCATGTCGCGATTCGTTTATGTGCATGGGTTGTGTAACATCTTGCTTGATAGTACATATGTTACCACTACTATATCGCAGTGCATACGGTACGTGAAGTGCTAAGTGCGGTGCTAAGTTTGGTGCATGTGGTGTTGATGGCGATGCATGTGGTGCTGATTGCAGTGCCTGCGGTGCTGATTGTGGTACATGCAGTGCTGATTATGGTACATGAGGTGCTGATTTCATTGCATGCATTGCTTATTGCGATGTGTAGATTGCTAATTTTGCTGCAAGCGGTGCTGATTGTGGTATGTGCTGATTATAGTTGCAAAGAACCAGCTCTAAAAGTTTTACAATGCCTCTTCAAAATACCACTCGGTGTTAACTGCTTCTGGTAGAAATCAAACTAAAATTATATTCTTGAATTTTTCATCTGCCAGATCGTTATTTCATGTCAATGCACACTGCGCAGAGCTGTAAATACTTTACCGCAGAAGCGGCAAAGTAGATGCGTAATTAATATTTTATATCCGTATTGTTACAAGTCTACAAAAATACTAAAACAAAAATGACTAAAATTTGCATATTCATATTTTGACGAAAACTCGATCACAGAATCTGCAGTGTTGCACAACCAGTTAGCAATGATGAACGTCGTTGGTCCATGATCTTCAAGGCCAAAGGCAGGCCTTTATATACACAATTTATCTCTGTGGTATGGGGGCACTCTGAAAAAACCCAAATACTACAGGGCATCCACACCAAAATGCCCTAATTTGTGTGCCCGTTTCAAAATAGAAAACGTATGTCTGTTGCAGGTCTGGCGTGCTTGTTGGTGTCAGAAAGACGCAAAATTACTGCCTGAATTGTCTCAGAGTCATAGTGTGGCGCATGTAGTGCTGTTGTCAGTACGCACACAAAATGGCGTCTGTTCAGGAGAAGACACAAGCTGTGTTGTGGTACACCAAGTTTAACTCAATAGTTATGGTGCAATGGGAATTCCTGCATGTTTACAACAAGGCCGCACCAGAGGCCAAGAGGATAAAAGCATGGCAAACACAGTTTCTGAATATTGAAAGTGTAGTGAAAATACATGGAGGAGGCCGGTGTGTCTCCGATGAACAGGTTAAAAAATGTCTGTCAAGCGTTCCTACGAAGTCCACAAAAGTCAATTAATCGGGATTCACAAGAACTGAAAATTCTACGAACAACCGTTATCAGGTGCTGAGAAAGCTGCTGCACCTATATGCATACAGGGTGCAGATTATGTAGGCTCTAAAGCCGGAGGACAAGCCACAACGATATGAATTTGCATGTGATATGCTTGACCGATGCGACCAGAACCCTACCTTTCTGTCACACCTAATGTTCTCCAACGAGGCGATGTTCCATATCTCGGGAACTGCCAATAAGCATAATGTACGCATTTGGGGGTTGGGGCACCCACATACCATCGTGAAACACATACGAGACAGCCCAGAAGTGAACGTTTGGTGTGGCCTGATGTGTAACATGATCATTGGACAGTTTTTTTTTGCAGAGAAGACAGTCACAGGAACGACATATCTGGACATGTTGGAGCTGTATGCCTTTCCCTAGGTTGAACAACTGTAACCAAATCTCTGGTTCCAACAGGATAGTGCCCCACCCCACTCGTCGCTGGATGTGGGTAGCTCTTTGGATCCCACATTCCCTGGCCGTTGGGCAGGATGAGATGGCCCCATTATGTGGCCTCCACGTTCTCCTGACATTACGCCATTGGACTTTTCTTTGTGAGGCTATGCGAAGGACAGGGTGTACGCCACTGCAGTAAGAGACATCCAGGACCTCCGTGCTCGGATTGTGAAAAACATTAGTACCATCACTCCAGTCATGTTGGCGTGGACCTGGAAGGAACTTGAATACCAGGTTAATATCCTCCGTGTCACCACAGGATCTCATGTGGAAGTGTTGTGATTTTTTGGAGAAAACTTGAGTCCTCATACGGCCTATGTATGCCAATTGCTTTTAGGTATCTGTGATTTTATGGTATTGCGAACAGGTTGAAAATAGGGCATTTGAGTTTGGACATCCAGTATTTCGCCTCTGAAGAAAACATGCAGATCTTAAATGTATTTTATGTACGAGCATTTATATTCCCTTCTCATATAATATTTTATACATAAAAATGTATATTCATATCTGAAGTATATATTCGTATCTTATATATATATATATATATATATAATAGTACCTGCATGTTTTATTCTGAGGCGAACGAGTATTTTGGTTTTCTCAGAGTGCTCATATATCACAAAGATGAATTGTGAATACGTAGGCCTGCCTTTTACCTCCGTGTCTATGGGCCGGCGACCTGTATCATCGCTTAGGGGTTGTCGTCAGTGCCGATTCTGCGATCGGGTTATCAGCAATGTATAAATATATTCCTATTATATATTTTCATTTTAATATAATTTTTGACTTGTAACAATACGAACATAAAATGCCAATGCTTCATCTGCTTTATCACTTCTGCAGTAAACCAGTTACATCTCTACACATTATGAATCGACATGAAATAACGACCTGCAGTATGAAAACGTCAAGAATGTAAGTTCATTGAGATTCTGCCAGATGCAGTTTACACCGAGTGATATTTTGAAGAGACATTCTAAAACTTGTAGCTTGGTTCTCTGCCACTACAATCAGCACTGAATTCGCCACAATCAGAACTACGCACACTGCAATCAGCATCGCAGGCACTGCACTCACTGCGAGATAGTAGTGGTTTCATGCAGAAGATGAAGATATTTTCCACGTATTGCGACATGGAAACCTATTTCCGAATACAGTGAAGTGCCTTATCACGGGCCACCAAATTGCAGGAAAAAATTTATGTCTACTGAGCCAGCTGGAATAAACAAAGGGTCTACGGATCGAGAACGGGTACCTATATTTAAAATCACTCCAGCAACAGAACTGCCAGCGATTGTGACAATTACCGCAGGCCGTGGAAGGCGAGGGTTTTTTTTCCGATGCAGCGATAATGATGCCATCGTACTTCCGAACGAAGCACTGACAAACTCGATATTTGTACTTGATGACATTGCCAGCGAGAAACAAACTTGCATTCAAGAATACTTTAGCAGAGGACGTCGCACATATGTGTACTGCTTGTACCTCGGCCACAATGAGTCGCTCATAGCCAAATAGATGCTTCGGAACAACACAGCAAAGGTGCTGCTGTTTGATTGGGATAATATCAATTTACACCATGTCTATGACGACTACGTAAATACAGACATGACACTACCAGATCTCAAATATATGTGTGCCTTGTACTGGAAAGAGAAATATGTATTTTTTACTATAGTTAAGAACTCTCCTTTACACAGAGGCAGGTACAGGCGTGTATTTGATAATTTTACCTCTCTCTGTGATGAATATGTTACAGCATATCGACATTAGGGCAAAGCAGCATCAAGCTGTATCTTCACAATGATGGCGATGGACATTGTCTCGTACCAAGGAACAATATATCTTATGATGCTAATAACCAGCATGCAAGTGATCACCATCGTGTGTATGGGAGAAAACCTGCAGACAGTGTAACTGCAGTCTATAGATTGGATGAGGCCTCATGTGCAGTTGAGCAATGCAGAATACATAAAAATGTTGAAGGATGTGGAAAATGGTAAAAAAAACGTCGTGGCTTTCAGGTTGTGGAGTCTGAACAAATATTCCTGATTGCCAGTAAGCCAACGCATCAACTGAATATTCTATGAACAACCTTCCAGCAGCAGCTGCACCAATGGCAGTGCCATCTGGTTCTTTGACTCTTCGGATTGGACACTCGATTCCGTAAATCATCTATAACTTAGAAATAGTGGGCTAAATCCACTTACAAAGTAATAAGAAGTGTTTGTCTTGCCTTATAAATTAATCGCGAAGAATTGTTTGCGTGTATGTGAAATTTTATAAATAAAAAATTTACTATAAATATGCTATTTTTTAATTATTTTATAAAAACCCCATCTGGCATTTAAATATTCTAGCATAAAACAAAACAATTACATACGGCAATTTACTTACTTTTCAGGAATAGTCAATGTAACAAATCGGTACAGGCCGATATAAGACGACATAATCGAGAAATTAACATCACCTATGCGAATAAAATATAAACGTATATGGAGAATGCCGACAGTGCCACGTACACTTAAAAACATAAACAAAAATGGCTGCTTCTTGGTGGCTTAGCTAATACACTAGTGCCACCTAGGTGATAAAAACATATGAAATTCATTATGACAGTCGAATGAAGGTGAAAGACTTACTCTAAAACAAATGGCCGATTAAAAAACCAAGATGGGAGCCTACAGCAATGTGTAGACAAATGACAAACGAAATGACCAAGATGGCAGCCTCCAGAAATGAATAAATAAATGAGAAACAAAAAACCAAGATGGTGGCATATGATAGAATGAGTATCGGTGAAGGTAGTGGGAATGAGGGAGCCAGTCGTCTGCTTGGCGTGGTGCTGAGAGGGCACTCCTGAAATGTTAGTTTTGTAAATAAATGTTATAATAATAAGTACGATATTTTAACATTTAAAAACATGTTGTGACTTTTTGGAGTTTTTGGAAAATTTTGGGTTCAAGTTCATGGGGTCAAGGTCACTGTTTAAGATCAAATGTCGATGTCAAGGATCAAATAAAAAATTTAAAATATAAATTTTAAGATCAAGGTAAAATTTCAAATGTCAAGGGTCAATGGCCAATGGGCACTGGCTTACAAGATGGTAGATGGGTGACATCAACAGAAATGGTGGTCGCCTACCAAGATGGTAACCGGTAGCACCAACCGAAAAGCAGTCGAACGCACCTTACATGATAGCGACCATTTCGCCTACCGAGATGGTCACTGGTTTCACCTACGAATATGGCAGAATGGGTATGGGTGATTGGTAACGTCGAGATATTAAACTTTTTTATAAATAATTTTGAAGAAAATTTTAAGGTGATTTTAACACTAACCTAATATTAAAATAATTTATAATAATTTTTTGGAATATTTGGGATCAATTGTAAAAACTCCAGGTCAAAGGTCAATTTACTGAGATCCGCTCTTGTGACTCCGGCGTCCCTAATACTGGTCACCTGTGTTACTAATCATGGTCACCTGATCTGGGAAAAAAATGGGAATTATTGAGGAAAAGGCTAATTTTTGAGGAAAAGAGATTTTTTTAAGGAAAAAAGGAAATTTTTAGGAAAATTTTGTAGATTTGACGAATTGGAAAACTGTTATGTATAAAGGGAAATCCCCACATTGCGGCCTGCTGGCGCCTGGTCCCTGTGACGCGTGCTCCTGCGCCAGAACCTACTTTAACCTACTACTGTTCGCTGCTAACTAAGTATGGATGTAGTGAAGATATTAAGGGGACTCTTAACGGTGGGTATTGAGAACCGACGAGAGTGAAATGAGGTGAATATGAAGCAGAGCCGCAATGCTATGGTGAGGGAAACGAGATATCCCCGAGAAAACCCACCGACCTGCGGCATCGTCCGGCACAATTTCCACATGTGAAAATCCGAGAGCGAACTCGCTGGGTATCAAACTGGGTTCACTTTGGTGGGAAGCTAGTAGTGCAGCCACTACACCACCGCGGCCCCAGCTCGAGATAACCGACCACCATTATTTTGAGAATATTACAGCGATTTCCAGTCAGATTGTCTGCAAATCTGGATGCAGCATTGCAAGTAAACTTCTTTCTGTTTTTCGAAATAAAAATATTAGTCAATCTCTGATTATTCGCTTGCGTGATGTGGTTTTTCCGTTTAATTCCAAGTCATAAATGTAATTCCTAAATATTTTCTTTACTTTAAGTGTTAGTAAAGGCGAATGGCTAGTTATTAGAGGTTGCTTGCAGACTCCGTAGACTTTGCTGATGTGAACACATGATGTTGAACAGGTTCTTCTTGTGATCATTTTTCTGTCGTTCCTATTCACGATAGTGTGGCTGTACTGCACCTCTCGGATGGAACAGTTGACTGCCCATCGTCAGCAACATCTGCCCAGCCTCTTCACATATGGCTCCTGCCAGCCCCTGCTTTGGCAAGACTGCTTTCTCCACTAGTGCTTCAACGTTGTGCCTTAATATATATATGATGTTTTGTTACAAAATGTACCATCATCAATTTTAGGCATCTATGAAAAATAAGAAATAAAGGATACATTTTTAGTCATTTTGTCACAGAGTTTTAATCAAGAATTTCATACTGGAGAAATCAATTTCATGGAAGCCATTTCATAACAAAACATACGGTGCGAATGATAGTCAAAGCCAACACTTGTATTTCCCAGTAGTTGACAGGGTTCTACTCCAAGCGGGGTCGTTCCCAAATGTTCACACGTGGGAATCGTCCCGGACGATGCTGCTGTTTGGCGGGTTTTCTCGGTGATCTCCAGTTTACCCCGTCCTTGCATTCAGGCACTGCTCCATACTCACTTCAGTTATCCTCATCGGCTCTCAAGAACACGACGTTGAAAGCAGCACAAATATCTACACCCCCATCCCCTTCTTCTCACACCCAGCCCGAAAATGTTTCCAATGAAACATGAAACTGAGGAAGTATATTAAAAATATATTTTTTAAACATTTATCTTGTTCAGCATCATCCAACAATTAGTTGAGCACATTTTAAACATAAGCATTACTAAAATGAGAAATTTAATAAAGAGTTTCTATTGATTGGATTAGTTAGCCGTGGCGAGTTTATATTTAAAAACCAAAGGATAAGTCTTGCTGTATGCGAATTTCTGAAACACAAAATCAGGAAATTAATTTATCTACTAATAATTTTAGATAGCTTTAAATTTATTTATTTTGCAATAGAAATAAAAAAATACATATACATATTTGGTTAGACCAAATGTCATTTTATATAATGTTGACAGATATTCGATTAATAATGAGTAAAAATCACAAAAAAATCGTTAGAAATTCAAAAAAATTATTCTTTTAATACTAAGGAAATATTTTTAAGTTGAAATCTTTGGCAACACAATTATAAACTTCTTAAATTTAAGTTATTTCATTTTATTTAGAAAAAACCCGGTTTTTTTTAAATTTTTCAATAAAAAAGTAATTTAACATCAAGGTTTAAAATGTCCATTACTATACAATTGTAGATAATATGACTAATTTTTTTTAGTTTTAAACTTTTGGCATATTTGCTGATTTTGCGGTTTCAAAGCCATATTTTTTCGCAAAATGATAGCAAAATCTATAACGAAAAGATAGATTATGTTAACTGGGCCTGTTGACGTATGTTATAAATATCAGTATTTAAATGTTTTGTCATGCTCTATGAATATATATTAAGTAGCTAAAATTCAGTTTTGATTTTACGTTTCGGAAATTGACGTACAGCAACAAGCGTCCATATTCTTCAAGTATATGTACATTGATGCAAGGTATAAACAATAAACAACCGTCGCGATGTTTGATGTCATATTACTGCAGAAATGCTTCCCCTATTCCTACACACTGCTGGGGCAGTTGGAGGCTTCGCAACACATATATGTTTGTCCGAAATCAAAACAGGAGAGTGCTGGGATAGTTCCTCACTGCAGGTCTCGGCAGATTCTTTCCCCACTTATCATATAGATAAGTCTGGCAGGAAACTGCCTTTATTTAACCCGTACGCTTATTGCAGCTCGCGGTGGCTTGGGAAATAACAGCGCTAGTGTAGGCTCAACCGCTTGTAGCATTGCGTTATATGGCAGTTTCGGAGATTATTGAATAATATTTATTAACGTACTTTTATGTTTATATGTCCATTCGTTATAAAGAATCGTCATATATGTATTAAGGTGCGTTGGAGGTTGGTCTTTTTACGCCAGTGTTTTGCTGGCACAGTATACCGAGTTCGTAAAAACTTCTATCTCGCTTTTTTTTTCTCGCACCACGTTTACTGTTTTTACTTATTATAATGAAGTTTGTGGCTCAACAAGTTCAAGTTTATTTAGTCCATAGTTCCCAGCAGCATAACGATATAGGAAACGTTAGTAAATTGTGTATAAAATATTTTTATTGTACAGTATCTAATATTCTTATATACATTGCAGAAAAGACAATTGTGTACAGTACAAATATATGCTATTGCATTTTCATTACATACACATATCAACTTAAGTGCTTTAAAGTGTGGTCAACAACTACTCAAATCCATCCATACTACAGAAGATATCTCTCAGCAGAAGTTGTTTAATACATTTCTTAAAATTATTTAAGTGTAGGGATGACTGGGCCTGGAATCTTATTGTATACATGACTTCCTTTGAACTGAATACTTCTCACGTACAAATTTGTTCGGTGATAATATACTCTATAATTATTTTTATCCCTTGTGAAACAGTGATGGAACTCAGAATTATTAAGTTATTGGGTTTTGTTTCAGTATTCATATTTATGAAGTTCAAAAATGTAGATTGACGCGAATGATAATAATTTTAATTTTTTTAAATAAAGGACTGGAAATTGTACATTTTATTTTCATTCGAGATTTATTCTAATTGCCTTTTTTTGTGCTTCAAATATTTAGTTAGCATAATTATGAGACCCCAAAATAATAAACACTATAATGATAAGGAGTGGCTCAAGCCATAATATACTGCTTTAAGTTATCGGGGTTGTAATATTTCTGATAGTATGCGTAATGCATAGCAATTTGATGAAATTTTTTTTTATCTAATTAATTAATATAATTTTTCCACTTTAAATCCGGATCAATTTCAAGGCCCAAAAATTGAACTTATTCAGCCTACCTTGGTAGTTAAATTGCAAATAGACCTTCGAGGGTTTTATAGTTTTCATTATATTGAAAATTATATAACATCTTGTTGTTAGGCTTAACAATAGATTGCAAAACTATTGTTAAATTCATTAATGGTTTCACATATGTTGTCTTGGGGAGTGATAGGTTGGTTCCAGATACAACTGAGCTAGCGTCAGTAAATAAAGTTACATACGAGTTTTTTTTTCATGGCTCAAATCCATGAAGGCCAGTAAATCTATTATGGAAATAATAAATAATATGCTTACCGAGGTAGAACTTTTCGTCACACCTACTATAGTACTTATTAAGTTTGAGTCACACCTACTATAGTAAATTATTAAGCTTGAGTCACACCTACTATAGTACTTATTAAGCTTGAGTCACACCTATTATAGTAATTATTAAGTTTGAGTCACACCTACTATAGAAATTATTAAGTTTGAGTCACACCTACTATAGTAATTATTAAGCTTGAGTCACACCTTCTATAGTAGTTATTAAGCTTGAGTCACACCTACTATAGTAGTTATTAAGCTTGAGTCACACCTACTATAGTACTTATCTAGTTTTAGTCACACCTACTATAGTAGTTATTAAGCTTGAGTCACACCTACTATAGTACTTATTAAGCTTGAGTCACACCTACTATAGTACTTATTAAGCTTGAGTCACATCTACTATAGTAGTTATTAAGCTTGAGTCACACCTACTATAGTACTTATCTAGTTTGAGTCACACCTACTATAGTAATTATTAAGCTTGAGTCACACCTACTATAGTAATTATTAAGCTTGAGTCACACCTACTATAGTACTTATTAAGCTTGAGTCACACCTACTATAGTAATTATTAAGCTTGAGTCACACCTACTATAGTACTTATTAAGTTTGAGTCACACCTACTATAGTAGTTATTAAGCTTGAGTCACACCTACTATAGTACTTATTAAGTTTGAGTCACACATACTATAGTAATTATTAAGCTTGAGTCACATCTACTATAGTAATTATTAAGCTTGAGTCACACCTACTATAGTACTTATTAAGTTTGAGTCACACCTACTATAGTAGTTATTAAGCTTGAGTCACACCTACTGTAGTACTTATTAATCTTGAGTGAGTTATTTTATAATGCGTTGTACTTTTGTTCGGTAATTTCCAGATACTGCTTGTGATTCCTTATAGGGCTGAGACCATTTTACCGCAATTCCCTTAGTCACTATTTTCTCAAGCTTGTCAAGAAAAATAGTATGACTAACACTATCAAAAGCCTTGGTTAAATCGCATAATACGCCAGCCAGTTTATTACCTTATTCCACACATATTTTAATATCATATAACAACTTATGCATAGCGTGCATTATGGAATAGTTTGTATAAAAGCAAACTAAATTTATCACAAAATGATAATCAATCTACTTTTCACAACTGTATGTTCGAAAATGCTGGAAGGACAGATGTAGGTCTGTAGTTATTTAGTCAAGTTAATATCATCTTTCTTGAAAATAGGGATTACTTTTGCAGTGTTCAATCTCTCTGGGAAAAGATCTGTTTCTAGTGACTTATTACAATTATTCACAACATATTGACAATAATATTTGTAACATTTGTTATCAATACTATAGTTATAAATCATCATATCCACATTAATAATTGCTAGTTAATGCTTTGGTCACGTTGTTTATTTCCTCAGATGTAACTGACTTAAAAGGTAAAGAATCAGTATTTTGATAACTAGTATACTTGGATGTATTAATATTTTTTTGCCATATTTAAGGTAGTAGCAATATTTACAAAATATTATTTAATTCATTAGAAAAATCTAGTGTTCCTGATATACTTTCATTGTTTCAAGATAACTGTATTTGTATGTTTCCGCTATACAAAACCTTCAAATTATTCGTTTTGTATTGCTCCAAACGATCCCCTTAACAGACAATATGACAATCTGCGATACTGTGAATGAATTTAGATTTGAAATCAGAACAAGCAGTTAGCGAAAAACACTTTGCACCAGAAAAAAATAACTGTATAAACCATATTTAAATATAGCAGCGGAGCAGTTATAGCAAAAGTAAGTTTCTAATTGATAACATTTCATATTCGTCTCAGTCTCATTCCAGTGGAAAGTATTTGAAAAAATCTAAATATATAAATGGATATCAGGTAAATTGTGGGGTTCAAATATAAAGATAATATCACAGATAATGAAAACCAAAGTCAACATCAAGCTCCAGAAAATTGATGAAATTAAAATCTTCAGAAATTAGCTTGCAGATTTCAGCAAAGTGAGTGCAGGGGTGTGTCTATATGTGATTCACGTGATCCCTCTATGCTCTCTTCGCTTGAACTCGGGGAAGCAGAGTGGTATAGATTTTTATGTAAACAGTATTCCTGGAGCTACATATATAAGGAAATGTACTGGATGAAACGTATCTTATTGCTGGTATGCAAATAATGAGACACGCACAAAATCTACACTGTAAGAAATTATTCGCAAATGTACTATATGAGCTTATACATAGAGGGAGAAAGCGCGCATGGTACAGTTATTTCCAATTCATTAATGCTAGCGTTCCTACATTTGCTCATAGAACAGTCAAATACGTAGAAATCGTCCCAACATTGCATAGTAGCGACGCTAAACATTCCCATACTCTCAGCCTGATACGTAGTACTGATATACTGATACGAAATATCTGATACCTGAAAAATGCACACCCATCTACACTATATGCAGGTGGATTCTGTGCAAATGTAAATTATAATTTTTCGTAGTATTATAGGAATGTATTGCATAGCTTTTATTATGATCAGTAGGATTCTTTCTAACAAACTTTATTAATGGAAAAAGGCATTGGCCTGCAAACGTTAAAACACCCAACTTTTTAAACAAAGGACGGCCAGACTCTGTTTTTTTTTACTTTGCATATATTCTTTTGTGGAGTATGAAAATTCTGATGTTTTGAGAAGAAGGTGCCAATTGAATGACACAGTATGACAACAGCATGAAAATATGTAAAATAAATTTGTTTAAGGGAGGAGTTATTTATAAGATATGATAAAGTATGTAAAGCGAAACACGCTGCACTTAGTTATGGAACTATATTATCAATGCGAGTATTCTCATAAACACAAATGTCAATATGTAACCCTAAATATTTTATAGGCGGGCTTTCTTTCAATTCATCGTTTCTGTATTTTATTAAAAGGTCATAGTCGTATTGTTTTTATGCGAGGAGTTTCATTAAAATTATTTTATTCCAGTTTAAAGAATGATTATTTGATGTAAACCATTTATCTAGTTATGAATAGTCTCATTTAATGTCACCATAAGTGCTGTCGTATTCTCATCTTTACGTAAAATTGTATTAGGGAATATCCACAATGAGTAGAATGTTGGAATACAAATTACATATATAGTAATAAAAATAAATTAATATAATAGAGGGCCAAGGATGGAAACTTGGGGAACAATGTTTGATTAATCCGTTTTTGAGAGACTTGTATTTTATACCATCTATATGTATTGCAATCTGCTGATATCTATTAGACAGGTAATATGTAAACCATGATAAAGTACGTGCCTCCTAGGAGGGAATTCAGTGAGCAAGAACAAATTCAGTGGAAAGTGGTTGTTTTATTTCACAGCCCTATAACTGTTTCGGTCTTCTACCTACTGCGTCACCTGCCACTTCCTGATAGCGTCTTAACTTATTGCGTGTGTCTGGCATGTGAGATGGCAATTCAACAGTCTCACTCAATGTTTAGTTGAATACGAGAGAACCAACACTCTTGTTAGATAGGCATAACAGGATGACGACGTCATCTCATCGCAGGGCGAACTGAGGAGAGCCATGTGGGCGAACGACCAAAGGTAATTCGGATAATGCAAATATTTTCAACATTAAGTTAAAAGAATTTGAAATAAAACATACTCTCACAATGAAAAATTTAGTACACGTACATAGAACAGTAGCTTATCCAAAACCGAAACTGTATATTAAATAAAATTAAATCAGTTAACAAGTAACTACACCCCACCCGTCGGCCATTCCTGGACGTGTTTGCTGTAAACAACACTTGAAAGGGCAACTCGCAAGAGCTGACACAAGTGCTTGTCTCTTCTCCGCGGGTAAGGGAAAACTGTGACGAAAGAGACATTCGTATTTTTTCTATTCTCTTAATTTTTAAAATGAGTCTGGATGACTGGTCGTCAGTATTGCTGATATTTGGATAGTCGAATTTCTACTGTATTCTAAAACCTGGTGTCGTAAGTAAAACGTCCTTTCTCCCTACTGCTGAGACTATGACTTCCGATCAATGTGCATAATTTCTTGATCTGTGGTGGGAAACATAAATATAGTGTTATTTGCTTCATGTCTGCATCTTAACAGTGATATTGCATTTGACAGTGGTTCGGTATTGCTTGTGTATAATGTCGGTGAATTACAGTAAATAGGTGTATTGAGTAAATACGCATTTAAACTGCTGCGGCAGCTAACAGCAAGGGTTGCCAGAAGGCGAGCTAGCGCGAGGTGCAGCATGACCTCGGTAAACCGAACCAGCTGTTATTATAACAATCCCCAGGGGAATGGTTACGAGGTCGGGGCCGTCTGTATATAAAACTGGGATAATGGCGGCTCAGGGCGCCATCTTGCTCCAGACGCCAGAGGCCCTGCCCGAGGGACGGCTGCCAAGAGTTCCTGCAATGAAAGTTTTCACGTGCCAAAGCAACCTAAAAAAAAGAAACAAGTGTGACACATTTAAGGTAATAAAAGGGTCATCCTGTATCACCTTTCGGGATGTAAAAAGCGGGTCAGGGAAAATAATCTGTAATACGAACGACTCCTGCAAGGTCACTATAAAGCATAAACACAATGCAGTGCCCATGAAAATTGACATGGTATGACACACGGAAGCGATGGTGTGTGCCGAGGCCGGCCCAGAAGAATGCATGACTCAGCACAGCTGTAACATCAGTGCTGCACGTGCAGCCTTCATATGTCCCCGCTCACTAGCTGCCATGCTGTATGCTCTGTGCCTGTATTCGGGTCACCAAGCGGCGGCATGCCCATTCTTCCCCAACCACAACTGGACATTTCATACTGATACCGTGGTGCATTTTAAGAAATTCAAAAAATCTTTTGTCATTAAACACACAAAACTCCATATCCAAACTGCGGGAAAGACAATAGAGAAAACATCAACATGGAACCTCATGGCAATGATAACAATTGTAAGCAGAAACTGAGCCACAGGTCCGATTCATTCCACACAAACAAACATGCCCCACC
Organism: Dryococelus australis; assembly: GCA_029891345.1. Classification (NCBI taxonomy): domain Eukaryota; kingdom Metazoa; phylum Arthropoda; class Insecta; order Phasmatodea; family Phasmatidae; genus Dryococelus; species Dryococelus australis. The sequence goes on from CM057002.1 coordinate 113,021,990, forward strand.
AACCACCAAGGACGAATGCCACGTCGGTTATGTGAAGATGTCAACACCATGCTTCCTTGTCCAGATTGGCAGCAATTCTAACATGTTATTGAACACCAGCTGCTTGCGCTCGGGCATAGCATCCACATATATCAACAAACATAAATGGGAACAGGTAAATGAAACATTTACTTTAGTGGGCATCACAAATTACATCGACTTCCCAAAGTATAAAACTAATGCCAATATCATCATATCGGGGTACAATTTTCAGCAGGAATTCCTACTAATTGACCATCATAATTAAATATAATATTAGGAGTGGATTTCATAAAGAAGTATGATATGATGCCAGTACTGTCTAAAGACATCATGTTTGTATATGCACACAACAGTAAAATTATTATCGAAATACCGATAAATACAAACACCCTTGATCGCGATATGAAGAATTGCATCGAAAATTTTATCAAAATCGAGTTACACAATGACAAAATACAGAACAGTACATTCAGTAACATAAACAGAGCACTCCCACCAGATCAAAAATCATCTACATAAATTATTACAACAATATAAAGAAAAATTCGCCAGTTCGATCACGGAACTCACAGAAAAAAAAAACCTTTCAAGATAAAGCTTGAGCTCACAACAGACAAACCAATTCACACACAGGCTTATAGAATCAACAATAAATTGCGAGAACAAGTACTCGTCCAAATACAACAAATGCTAGATGCTCAAATAACCCCATCCAAATCCCCTTATGCAGTGCCAAGCTTTGTGATACAAAAATGCCAAGGCGGTATATGCTTGCTGAAGGACTTCAGTCTCTTAAATCAACACCTTAAGAAAGTGTAACACCCAATTCCGCGAACAGAAGATATATTAAACACACTTCAAAACTCCAAGTATATCAGTTCAATAGATAAGTTCAGCGGCTTCTATGCCATCCCAGTTTTTAAACAAGATCGAGAGAAAAATGCTTTTGCATGGATGGCATAGGACTTTATGTGTACACTTGTTGCCAATGGGCCTGACAAGTCCGAACTACTTCCAAAATTTCGTCGACATTATGCTCTGTCCATTGCGCTGGAACACAGCCATCGCCTACATAGAAAACATCTTCATTATAGGTGACACCTTCAGTGAACACTTGCAAAATATTCAGAAAGTCATGGAATGGTTGCACTAATACAATGTGAAGATAAACAGCAAGAAATGTAACTTTGTACAACAGGACATAAAGCTACTCGTACACTAAATTAAGCCATCAGGGATCCACACCGACCCCAAGAAAATTGCAACCATTCAATAAATGGCGCCACCGAAAAACATAAAGGAACTGTGCACATTCCTTGGCTTTACATCCTATTTATGCAGATACATAATCAACTATGCCCAACTCGTGGAACCATTAACAAAATTGATAAAGTAAACCTCAACATTAAAATAGACAGAACACGAAAAAAAGGCATTCGACAAACTACAATCGGCCTTACTTAACTCACCCATACTATCTCAGTTTGACAATCACTGCCGCACCATTTTAGCCTGTTACACCTCTCAAACTGCAATAGGAGCGGTCCTAATGCATTAAGTTCTGGGCAGCAAAGACTGCACCATCATTGCCTTCGCATCCAAGAAACTATCTCTCAATGAAAAAAAAAGTGGTCTGCCACAGAAAGAGAGCTATTAGCAATTAAATACTTTGTCATCTACTTTAAACAATACCTATAGAGATGCAAATTTATAAAAGAAACTGACCATGCATGTGTCTATTGCCTAAAGACAATGGCCAAACATTTCATTCGAATCCAGAAACTCGCGATCGCCTTAACTGAATATGAGATCGAAGAGCACATAATACATGGAAAACTCAACACACAAGTGGACACCATGAGTAGAATTCCAACATCGGGAACAGCTGACAAACATCCATAATAGTAAACAACAATGCTTATAATGTAAAAAATAAATTCTTGACATGCCCTTAATTTTATAAAGCCTTAGCTGATATATTGCCACAAAATCAAAATAAAGACAAGAATGTCAAAAGTAACATTGCCAAATATACAATAAATAATTGGACAGAAATCAAACCTTTAATAAAAAAGGATCTCCTCACTACAGACAAATCATGTATAGCAAAGATGGTGATAAACGAAGAATTCCTGCCATTGCAGGCAATTGTAAAAATAATAAAACCTCTATACCAAGTCAACATTGAAATCACTATGCAAGGACACGAAAACTAAATCAAAACCACCTGCCTCGACCCACACCTAAATTGTCAAATAATAATTACTCACAACAACAACATACCACAATACCACCCGGTGTACATACACGAACAAGGATACATAAAGGTCGATGACGACACCAATTTATTATTATCACCACTCACAGAAACTCCTACATGCCCATTTTTATCAGAATACGCCAAGGACACATCACACAGCTGAAGTTAGCTCTCATGGAACCAGAAAAGGCGACAGCCAAATACCTTTGGCTGGCCAGGCATTGCATTATTACTGGAAACAGGAAGATATATATGAAAATGCATACACCAGCAGGCAAAAAAAGGCTCATATTAGTACCACAATACTATGTGCCCGAAATCATTACTGAACACCACGATTCCTTACTAGGCAGAAGGGACTTCGGGCAATTTAAAACATTAGAAAAAAATAAAAATGAATACTACTGGGACAGTATGTGCAAAGACGTTAACACATTCAACATGCCACCCATATATGTTTCGGGCAACAATTTTCCTTGCTCCGAATAACGCCCGTATGCCGTACGAGCGCTGCCCTTGCTTTTGAATATTCCTTTATTTCTTATGGCCACCTTTCGCCATAAGAAATAAGGGAAGTGTTCTCTAAAGCTGTAGGTTCACGCTGGCCCCCCAAGATCGGAGTAGCTGCCTTTTAGTACTCGGAATACAATATAGATAGTGTGCGCTGTATTCCACGCATGTCTACAGCATGTATCGACTATCGTACAGGGCGGCCGCCTACAACTGAAACATATTTTCACGGCTATGTGTCCACGTGTGGAAAAATGTCTTCAGAAGAAAAATGGATGAATATTTGAATGTTTCATGTTCTGATTCTGGATCAGAAATTGACGACAGAGACATAGATCCATCATTTGCGCCTGAAGTAAATTCAAGTGATGGCGAACCAGGTATTTTTATTTCATGAAAAGATGCATTATCGCCGTAAATTGCACAAAATAAGTACAAATGATCAATTATAATTTTACATTTGAGCTTGTAGTAAAGTCAGTGTGAACATTTTTATTAGCTAAAACATACAGTAAAATATTTTCTAAGGTATCAATCATTTGGAGGTATCGCACTGACTCTAATCTGTATTTACATTATGATTTATAGCACCTTGGTCATATGTATCACAAACATTAATGTTTATTTGGTGGGAAATAGGTCATGTGAGGTATCAGGACAGGTGAAGGCCCATATTAAGCTCCATAAGAGCAAGAGGATTTAGGTAATTGCTGGCTTACATAAACTAAAGTACTCTGAGTATTACTGCCACGACTGACTGTATAACATTAATCTGACCGCCCTTGCTTAGCGGTAATTGAAATTATTTGTAAGTAGAATAAAATAGAGTTTTGTATTAACTGAGTGCTTTCTTCTGACTACCTTCATCCCCATAGTAAGTGTGTGGTCTCCTCCCTTCAGGAGAGGTCACAGCAAAACACACATGAGCAAGTGAACGAAAACTGATCTGGCTCACAAGGCTTGCAAGTGGCTGTAACTGTAAAAAAAAAAACATGGTGCAAACAAGATCACATCATAAAAAATTTTAAAATGAAAATGCCTTTGAGTCGTTGGAAGGATGCTGTGAACACAGAGAGTGACAAAATGACAATATTCAGGTTACCAATGTTAAACGACCAAGGTACACAAAAATTATCATAATAAAATTTGAACATCCCCCATAATGCGATTCGTGTGCAACACATACAACCAGCTTGATCCGACCAACTGGGCCATACATTGACTGCAACAATCCACTTAAAACAAGCACTCAAAATAAACCCATGTAGTGCACTGACTTGTTACATCCATTAACACTTGATAATTGATAATGCTAATGACACTTGATAATGCTTTAAGTACTGATTCTAATTGGGGTGTAGGCTTTAAACTATATATCATTTAATAAAACCAATTTTCTGACGTAATTACTAAGTTTGTTCTAGTTGACAAAGATACATCGCACTGACTATCGCTTTCTGTAAGTGAATAGGTCACAGGATATGTTGATGCTTGAACCTTTCTGTCAAGCACTCATGAATCTAGGCTACAGTCATACTAGCACTAGATGTATAATTACTGTAATATGAGTCTCTACAAGTTGAATGACACAAGACCAAAATACACTAATCCCTCAAATTACTTTTACTGCAAACAGTCATCCTCTGAATGGAACAACATATATTAAAGTACAAGAATGCTGCCTGGCTGGTGACTACTGTGTCACCCGTAAAAGGATGTAGCAGCTCTTGCCACACCTCTGAAAAAAACACTATGAAAATGGTATAATAACAGTTTTGTTTTCTGTTTTCAAATTACTTTTTAACTATTCATACTTGTAGACTAATGTTAACATTTAGTCGCTTATACTGTAAGATATGAGTTTGCGTCTACCTGAATAGTATCCATAATGATTTTAGACATTTATCAAACTCTATGTTGTTTTACATACTGTTCAAACTGTCAGAATATACTTCTCAGTCATTATCAAACAGACTAAACAAACATTTATGTCAAAAATGTAAAAACATACTGACCGTCATGTTTTTGTTCTATGCTGACAGTATTATTTCATAATAAAATCACATGCTGTCAGTTCTACAAACATACTTTTACATTATACGTTCATATATCTACAAATGTACTGTTACATATTACTTTTATAATGCCATGCAATTTCATTATTTGATACAAACAGCAGCAGTAGAGTTGATGCTCACTCATGTGGTATACTTTATTACAGTATTTAGTAAATAAGAAAACAGTTTTGGTGTATGAGTAGTACTACTTTTAGTGTACTTGTATAACATGATTTAGCCCTAATGATGATGAGTTTTGGTTATCTACAAAATGCAACAGTGTTGCAGAACCTTCCAAATGATTAGTCTATTTATCTTCGGAATAATATAGTTTATGAAATCTTCACTGTTGTATGTCGGGAGTCTGGATTTGGATAAAATATAATTTCATGAAGTGAATAAAATTATCCCAGAACATAAATTTCGTTTAAAACTGTTTATATGAGAGCAGCAATTCTCTACATGCTCAAAGTTATAGTTATATCTTAGCTCTTAATTCAAAAATATTTAGGTTAATATCACGATTACAATTTTCGGTTCTGAATATTGTTTTTTGAAACTTATTGGATGGTGTAGATTCAACTTTTACAATTGTTGGGAAATACCCTTCCTGTTCCACACATTTGCAAAATTTGGTGGTTTTTTTTTTTGCTGTGTTTAGTAAATATAAAGTGATTTTCCATCAAAAATGGTGAGGATAATTTACTGTCCACAATGTCTACCGGAAAACATTTTGAATTACCACCATAGGTCTACCATTATTCATGCAATCCCTAAAATTGTGATCGTAATTGATGACCCAAATGTCACATTTACTTTTATAATGATATTTTTATATACTTTAGTTATGGTTATGGACATGGTTAGCAAACTCTAATAGAAATTTCGGGTCATTAATGGAAAATAACATGCAAATTATGCATTCGATAAGAAACATGTTGGTGCTAGGTATTACTTCAATTTCGAATGGTATGGTAAATAGTATGGATGTATTAAATAGAGTCTGAATTTTACGAGATATAATATGTGTGATATATTTTGCATACATTCCGTTTAATATGTGAAAAATTATTTGTTTTATTTGACAGTTATGTTGTATGTAAAACTAAGTTCGTAACTATTATTGCTATTCAGGTTTTTGTTTCTAAACCAGAGCGATATGTTGTAAATGTTTTAATATTTGGAATTATTTTATTTTATTTTATAGAAGTAAAGCTGTTAACTTTTGTTCATATAATATCATACGGCACTAGCTAGCCCATCAAATGTTTTTAATTGCAAAGAATAACGTAGATGATGTTAATTTATTAGAGAAATATTTAGTTGGAAACTAACAAACGTGAAAGAAGGAAGGTTTTGAACTTCAGCTAGTACTGAGACAGGTCACTGGTGATGATTCCGAAATAAATTTATTAGTAATTTATTTAAATATGAATCCACAATACACGTAAAAGCTCAAATGAAATATATGAAGTTATACATTGTAAGAATATTGAACATAACTGCGAAGATGATATGTGAGTTCGATTTTAGAAAACATTCTTTACTATCCCCTATTTCCCACGGATATTGAATATGTGATCAACGAAAGAGTACCCGATTTCTATTCCAGGCTTACCAACTAGCTGTGGAGAGTCTTCTGAGTTCGACTCCAGTTGGAGATCCATTCGAGTCCAGTTGCAGGAGTTTAATTCAGGTGTGGACGATTTGCAGAATTCGATTACTGGAAAACGTCCTCATAACTTTGTTTTCGAATCGAAATCAGATAAGTCGAAGTAGGGTGATAACTGTGTGCAGATTTCGATACAAAAGACTAAAGATACAAGTAAATGCAAGGAATGGATGTAAAATTGGCTAACTTGTGTCGGCCTATAAACTTAGAGTTAAAAACTAAAAATTTATGTTCCTAATTGTATTTAACATTCTGAGGCATGTTCTTAGCTAAGAAGTTAATATTCTGAGCACATCAAATTAATTTTGATCCATGAAATCAGCTATTTCTACTCTTCATTATAATTCTGTAAAATCTAAGTCTGTCTTCCATAATTTTAAAAATATTTAACATTTGAATGTTCCGTAGTAGTATTATATGTGATGTTCCTGGTTATGTTACTAATTGGTGATTACTAACTTCACCTATGCATACCGAATATTATTAAGAGAGGTGCGAAATAGCTTGAAAACGTATCTGACACGAATTCTAACACAGTAGGAACAAGCCAAGGCCATTGAAGACTTAAGGATTCCTGATTTTCTAGTTGGAGGGGTTCTGCATAGTTATGAATTTCACTTTTTTTTTGTGATATTAAGTAATTGGTTACATAGGTAATTTGGTTCCCTTTATGCGGGGCCCTGGTAACAGGATATCAATTTTAGCCTTACAGATATTATTTGGCGTCCTAAAACGTAGGGCACATTTAACGTTGTGCGTCATTAAATAAAAAGATTTGGCGCAAAAACATGGTGGCCCGAATTAGTGCACAGTAATAGCCACACTGTGTTCAGAAAGTCCGTATTATCTACGAAATACCACCCCAATAGTCTACAAAAATTATGGGTACTCCACCATGTTCTTTCTTTCTTCACCCTCGCTTCAAGGGTTGATTGTGGGATGCCGAATGTATTAGAAGCCTTAAGGTATCCCATTCTGGCAGCCAAAATCTCAGCAACGGCATTTTAAATAGTGTCTTGTCTTGAAACCAATACTGTCTGTTGTTTTGCGAATGTAAGGCATGGTGATTCATTCTATGAAAAATACAAAAAAAATCAAACATAAAATTGACAGCTCAGTGCCTGAAATCAAATAACGCGTGGTTTGTAACTTATGCATAACAATTATGTATATACTACATGTCTATCATAATGTTACAATGAAGAGGTTTGGTAAAATAGGGTACAGTCGGTTATAACATGGCACATCCTCGTTTTAAATAACCAAGCAGTACCACTTTTGTCAGACTACGGCATGCAACAGAAGAAAATTGTTTCCTAGGGAACTTTTTTAATATGTGTGTAGGTCCAAATATGTTTTCGCAGTGCATATAACACTAATTTTCATGCCCACTTACCATTTGACAGTTGCTTCTTACTGAATTTATCACTTAAACAGAAGCCAAAAATTACTTCACAGCAGGCAGAAAACACACCTCAAACGACAACGCCTACTGCCGCCGATTACCGCGCTAATTCCTGATAACAACAGGCGACTATTAAAGGAAACAAATTGAAACGAGCAGAGGTAAGTGGCAGTATTCTATAGCGGAAATATATCTACAATACCACCCAGTTTTGTCGAACTTCCCTTACACTAAAGGGAAAACGCACTGCATCCGTGTGTACACACTTTAATAATATTTTGAATGAGAAATATTTCTCACTAGACAATGCTTACACACTTATTTTCTGCAATTTATTCGCATTATAAACAGGATGTATATTGCAATTATTAAATGGCATTACTTTTATATTACAATTTACTTAGTAATAAGATACTTTTATGTTAAGTTTACAACGCTTGTGATACATTATATATTTAGGGAAATTAACAAACGTGCCATACATGGGGTGATTTTTGAAAAGTTTATAATTATACATATATATATATATATATATATGTATATATATATATATATATATATATATACAAGGGTACTGGGAAAAGACCATAACTGACAATAGAATGCACAAAAGATTGTGAAGTCTTGCTCGTTGACGAATGGTTCCGCAAAATTGGCAGATATCTTATTGGCGAAAGGAAAAGTAATATACCCAGGAAATGAAAAAAAAAAACGGGTAACCTATGAAATCACTGAACAGTGACCTGGAGATAGTGTAGTGTTGTTACTGGTTTCCTCTTGTAGTAAATGTGTTCACTAAAGCCAAAGGAAGATCGGTGGCGAGCCAGTCTGTATGTGAGCACATGGATAAAACTATATTTATTTATGGGCTTCCTTCTACTCTGCCACTGTATTCCTTCAATGTCCAATACTCACCTCGATTATCTCTGATGTGTGGTCGAGTCACCAGCAGATATGATGGATTTTTGATTTCCGCTGTGGGTACGGTCATAGCACATGCATGATTTACTCTAACATGCAGTTCTCATGGGATATGAAGTATAGTATCGTGCAGCCCTGGTGAAGTGCAATAACACGTCGTGGCACAGTTTCTACAAGAGGACGAGAAACCTGTAGAGAGATGTCGACCCATGCCTTCTGGATTGTTAACTTACAGCTCGTTGCTATTTGTAGGTGCAGCATCTTGGGTGCGAATGTACCTCCCCATCACCTCTCATAAATTCTCGTTTCGGTTCATATCAGGCGAAACGATGTCAGTGGTCGAAACTCTCCAGAATGCTGCTTGAGTCAACTCTGGATAGGTTGGGCTGATAACACGGCGCATCATCCTGTTGGAATACATCATGATGGGGGCATGTGAAGTCCATGAATACAATGACATGACTACAGGCCCACCCACACTCACTAACGTGGTGTGAGTGCCAAACTAACACAGGTCTGGGCACCTCCAAGACATAACGGTGAGGTGGCGCCACCGAATATAACCTTCACTCTTTAAGTACTGCTGCCCCATGACTTTTCGCATATCAGTGCATATATTTCAGTTCCAACAGATTTGCAGTCAAATTCGCTCATATGGAGGAGTCCTAACTGTTTCTGTTTTGGTGTGTGTACCTTATGCATACGAAGTTTTTATTTGCCCATTATTGTATACAGAAAATCTCAGTGTACAATGACGTTTCTTTTGGGTCACTGATTCGCAAACCGTGTTTTTGCTCAAGGTTAATGAATGTATCATATTACTATAGCTGAAGAAATACTATTGGAAAGTAAACTGTTTATAATCAGCATTGTATATACACACACACATATATAGACTGAAATCTCCTTTTCCCTATTCGTAATAAGTGACATGCTTTTTTTTTTAGTTTTATATCCATATTTAAATTAAGATAGATTTCTGAATAGTTTGTTAGAGGATCGTTATATAATTCAAGTGCCTTCGAGAACTCCTGATCGATATATTATCATAACATCGATTTATTTAATTAATAGGTTTGATTCAAATAAAGTAGATTCCAACTGAAGCGGCGGTGGGTTACCCACACATTTAAGTATTTAAAACCGAGACAGTAAAAAATTCTCTACGTCATTTACACCTGTACAAATTGGCTCCACTTTCAATGGCCGACAATTTTTTGAACAAAATATGGTACTTCAATTTCAGTGGTTTCCATACAATAACTGGAATGCACTGGATCCAATTTCACTAGACATTAATACCAATAGAAATCGGAAATAAATTAATTACAAATCCATGTTTAAAATAATCTGTTGATCATGTTACTGAGGGCAAAACAAGGTAAATTCATTATTGTAATCAGATACACTGGAAAGCGCTCAAGTATTTACGGACAGTAAATATTAAAAAAATAATGCTTTATAATGGTGTCGTGTCTCGTGAATGGTGAGATAATTGTAGAGAGAAATGGTAGCCACGACAATCATAAAGGTAGAAGGAATTTTCCGTGACCTGGACCACATACCATTCCAATATTCGCGTGGAATGATCTCAGAATACCACGGAAAGCCGAGATGCCGGACAGGTGATAGAAGCCAAGTCCTATATAATGCGAATACGGTGTGATAGCCCTGCATTGACTTGCTTAGGAGCACAGATCAATTATTAACTATATCTTATTTAGCTGAAATCATGATGTGTCGTCACGTGTAAACCTTCCGGAGCATTCAGAAGGTTATCAGATGTAATGTGAAAATGTAACTATGCCATTCAGATAGTTATTGCATTGTATTGCAGCGTGTGATGTTGAGAAGTGTATTGTTGCAGGTTCGTGGCTTGACAGGAGTACCTGCTGCACACATTCATCTTCGTCGTCATCCTGACGATGTGGGTGACATACTACCGTGTGTAGCAGAGGTAGTGGCCCGGAGAACAACAATGACATCTGCAACTCCGGTACTGCACTGCAAACTACTATATAACATGCGCATTACAAAGAAGCACAACGCTAACTAAATCGTCAGGAAATGTCAAATCATATTTTGGAAGAAACAAGAATGCGTGCAATTTTTTACCTTGTTAAATATTTCACAACAATTAACTTGTTAAAATTTTTCCACGAATTACTTAAAATAAATAAATATCTTTAATAAAATATTTAACAAATTATTATTTTTAATACTTTACAAAGAACATCTGGGAAAAATAATTATACCCCCTTCATAAAGAAGGGCTATCATTTGTATTATTTCAATTTTTGTAAAATAATATTAAAATCGTATGCATTTTTTTTTTTATAATTTAATTTTGCACCATTTCAGTAATGAAAGTTACTGTAAACCGTGGTTACTTTCCATAGCTCAAAATGTTTGAATTCAAGTAATTTGGTGAAGGGTAATAGCAAACATTACCTTGGTAGATAACATTAAACTTTAAATATTTATTTACATTTATCTGTATATTTACCAAATTGCTATATTTTTCACAGAAAGCCAATTTGATTAATTTTATTATCACTTGCTTTAGAATGCTTTGGTTCTGAAAATGTGCATTCTGAAGAATACAGAATCTGAAAACACTTAAAATGTAATCAGAAAGAAACACTGAAAAATAGATTGATTTGCCTATTTAAATAGACAAATTTAAGGAAAATGTTAGAAAATATAAACATTCTTCTTCCATAATGTTCTGGTTCCTCAACCAGACTCTTATTACAATCTATAAATTTAATAAGTTGACTCTCAGCTGACTATATAATTACATGGGGAGCGAGATTGAAGGCGTCCAATAACAATTCATAATATTTACAACATTTCTCATCTAGTCTCAGCTTGAATGACAATAAAATATAGAATAGTATAAAGACAAAATGTAACAAGTTGCTTGGTCGGAATCCTCTGAATAATTCTGGAAGCAAAAGGACAATGTATTATAGCTGAGATACTACTTTACATTCAGTTAATTTATTCATATCGATCGCGGCGCGTAGCTCTCCCTAACTGAACCGGCCTGCACTGGGATACGAGATTCACCTACCACTTAATAATATATCGTTCACGCATGAAGCACCTTCGTCGTGGGATGTTCCTGATGTCCTCGCAGCTGACTGGCTGACGTCATTCATCGTCCGGTGTCTCCTGCTAACCGGTTTGCAGACGCCCTGCCTTGGAGTCCGTCACGTCTGAGTATCGTACAGCGTGGAGGTGACCCGGAACTGTACGCCACTTTATGTGCCTCATATGACGTAGTTTCCACTCTCCAATTCGTCCTACCTTCCATCGTTGGGGTCATGTCCTCAACAGCATGGCCGACGTAAGGCACACCTACCAGAGTGCAGCAAGTTCAAGTCCCGGTGCTCCCTTCTTCTCTGAAGCGCAGCCGTCCTCGGCTGCATTGATGGCGAAGGGAAAGGCCTCTGGGACAGTGAGGGCAGGCGTCGAGAGTGGCAGAGAGTTACAACGTGACGAGAGAGGCAGTGTGTAACGACTTCGACAAGGCAGGCAGCAACGGGATGGCATACAGATGGAAAAGTTCTCTTCCATTACGATACGCCACAATCAGTAGTTTAAAAAGAAAGTGTCCTTGCACAAGTTAAGGGCGAGTTCAAACTGGTGCAGGCAAATAAGGTAGGGGCAGCTATGAAGGAGTATGTGAACATGAAATTACAGTTACAGAATATGTTGTGATCCATGTAAACAAAGGTGGTGCGTGGTGAATTTTGCCATGTAAACAACAATAAATAATAGCATCCAACTAACAACATCCTGTAAGTATCAAGGCCGAGGAAGAAAGATATATATTTATGTATGTATAAAGTGTGTAAGGAATAAACAATAAAATAGACTTGTAATAAAAAATCTGGACCACAATGTAAACAAGAGGAGCAGAGAATACCTTCACGCAAAATGTTGCATCGTTTCGCCGATGGAAATATGGGTTGGTGGTCGGCGCCACATGTACAGCGATCATGTGAACAAACTAAAAAAATATTGTGAAATTTAATTCCTAGACGCCGATCACAAGGAACGGATGGCGTAGAAGTCGGGGCATGTGATACAGCACTCCACAATGTTGTAATGAGAATGTAACAAAGACCAATAATACTAGGTTTATCTATCAACGAAGGAAATTAATGCCCTTATAACTAGGTAAACTGATGTGATATGCGAGAACACAAGTAAATTATGTGAGAATGAACAGCAGGTCACTAGGCGTGCGTGTGGTGGCAACTTTGCAGCTTGCAGCTGCCATAAACATAAAAGTGGGTTGGCACCATAGCACACTTCGTGTAAGGTGACGTTCTGACAACAGCACAATAATATACAAAATACTGCCCTGCAGTTGACAGATGTGTCAGCTGTGTGACGTGGTCCACATCACATGGCATATACACACCTGCAGATGTTACCCAACGACAAAGCGTCCCACGTGAGCCTTTCAAGGCACATGAACGTGACATCCTACGTCCACAGAACCTAAATATGACATAACACTTAACGTAAAAGAATGGACACTGAATTATAATTAAAAATACAATAGATGCAGCTGGACAGTGAAGTCCCAGCATGAAATAGGCTTGCTTAGAGAAGCATAGCGCTGTAAACATCACATATACCTGGCCTGAGATGGCTTGACAGCTTGAAACTCACATTGGGTTTCTCTAGCTATCTGATTCAGTAACTATGAGAGAGATAGCATCTTGATAAACAATACTAAAAATCACAATGAAGGTGCCACCAGAAATATAGTAAAACATGCCCTGATCAAAGAAATAAAAGGTGGTACTGGTTGGCAGTGTGGAACTATGTGACATTACAAATGGTTGTATTGCAGGAAGAGACAAATTTTTAATCTGCCATTGCATATCCAAAGCACTGGATACATTTTTTAAATGTGTACTAGACGTCATTAGAAGTTGGTGTAACGCAAGTGCATTTTATTTTAGCCAGTGTATTGGCACCACAGTGTGAATTGTGTTTGGGGGGGGGGGGGCGGTGGTAGCACGAACATAGCAAAAGTGGCTGGCATCACTAATAATGGAGGCATTAACAAGAACCTGCCAGCCACACGTTACCTGGAGTTCAACATTACCCAACTGATGATAAACAACACATCTACAAGAGACAAGAGACTGATTAACACAATGCAAAGTCAAGTCTGTTGGCGAGAGAGAGCTAATATATTGGTGGGGTAAGATTTGAAATAAATACAACTGCCAGTCTGCGGAGCATAAAAATTTGCATTTGGTTAAAAGTGTATTGAAATCATGTAATTTAATTGCTGAGAGGACACATTTATGCTCTCGACTAGTAACTGATTCATTCGGAATGTAGAAAATATTGTAATGATTCTCCCGCAAGTCTGGTATTTCTTTGATTTGCGATACATGGTCATTGATAGTTGTGTAGGCATCTTAATAGTACATGACTCGTTCTGGAATTGAAAGGGAACCGGGATAACCCTGAAAATGTGTCATGTGCATGAATTCTGAATGAGAGGTACTTATACATTAACTAGCATTTGTATCGCTGAAAGAGTACATTCAGTAACCTCTGCAATGTAATATTTAAGTATTTGTGAAGTTTGCAAGTGAAGGGATGCAATTTTACTTTCTAAACTCTTAGGTCAGTAATTAATTGTTTCTTAGGCACTGCTTGAAGAGGCAGTTTATTAGATTGACAGAGTTGTACGTAGGTAGAGAGCTGTTGCTACATAATGATATTTTTAATGAGATGTAAAAGAACACTAGTAATAAAGTGCTGCTTAGTTGTTGCCGATTGCATATCATTAGCCATATATCTATATTCCTAGAGCACCTTAAATATAGAATTTACTGCATCAGAGAGTATGTTGATTTTTGTTTCAACTTGCAAGCTAATTGTGTCCACAGCTTGAATATTTATGTTCAGATCTTTATTTGTATGTTCATTTAAATGCATGCTTATTTGTTCCTCATTATAAATAAGGCCACACAAGTGTATATTATTAAGTAGCAAGTATATTGCAGCAGCAGTTGCCTTAGTATTCGAGTAGTTCAATACCTATCTTATGACTTGTGTGAGAGGACACTTCATTCAGAAATCCGCTGACAAGACCTCGTTGTACACCGTTGACATAGGAATGTATGTGTTTAGTATTGGCATAATTAGGGGAGGTTTCAGATTCACAATTTAAGTGGAGGCAAGAGTCGAGAGGGGCTGAAACAGTTGGTGCGAGGTGAATAATGCTTTAATAGAGTGGAACACTGTCACCATACACAAAATTGATGTTAGTGGGATGCCAATATACCCCTGCATGAGTGAGGAAGTTAGCATCACACGGTGGTGCCAGAAAGAAGCTCGCCAGAAGGATGAGTGTTACACCTCTCATGAGTGGCACCGTAGCTGCAGTATACCACACAAGTGTGCAGCGAATGGAAGTGTGGCCTCCCGGCGTCGTGTGCTGGCCACGCCCACTCAGGAGAGCGGGGGTGTGGAGATGGCTGAGCAACTCCTGCGTGCGCCTGGCCTGGCCTCGCTACCATGGTGAAAGTTGTGCTGAACGCTTGCTCCCTTCATCTGACAGTGGTGGAGTCAAACTTTCAGAGTTCCACATTTACATACACACTACAACAAAATATGAACATTTTAATGTCCTGAAATATAATTACTTATAAACATGTAAGAAAACACTCATTAGCAGTGTGCAACTTTGACGTTGCACGTACTAATGATGTCCAGTTTTGGTGTGGCTGTCTAATTTCATTAAATTTGTATCATCGAAGGGCTATGAACATCGATGATACGAAAGGGGCTCTTATATTAATAAGAGAGTGCTTTCGCCCTATCACGATTACGGAGTGACACCAGTCTCCAATTTGGTGGGTGTTGGGCCTATGCTGTCCTTCAAATTGAAATTGTTGATCCTTTTGTGCATTTATAAGATTGATTTTAGCTTGTTCTCTGTCTATGGCCATTTTTGCACACCACTGGTCACCTGCTTTAGGAAAGTGATTCGCAACAACTTGATTTGGTTTTATGGCTTCCGTTCTATGAAGTAGAAAGAAGGGAGAAAATTTTGTACTTGTGTTGATTGAAGTATTATAATTAAATGTAATAAAATTTTAATACTGATCCCAATTTGTAGGATTGTCGTCTGCAAAGGCAGTTAACTGAGTACCTTTAATCTGTTTATAGATTCCACAAACCTGTTACATCGGGGATTGTATGCTATGATTTGAAGCTTCATAATGTTAAGGCTCTTTAGCTGTTCAGCAACTAGAGCATTATTAAATAATGTGCCTCGGTCTGTCAACATTTGTTGTGCACAGCAAAATTGGAAAATAAATTCCTTTATGAAACAAGCACAAGTAGCCGTGTCAATGCTAGGCACCAACTTCGCAATCATATAACTACTAGTAAACTCAGTCATCTCGAGTATGTATTTATTACCCCTTGTTGTGACTGACAACTGCCCTTAGGCATCCATCACCTAAGCTTTCAAGAGGGAAGGTGGGGTAATGTGGGTTAATTGGCCCATTCGTTTCGAATTAGGAGCCTCAACTTTTTTGCATATTCAGTAGTTTTTAAAGAGGCTTTAATGTCCTTGGACATAGTGTCCCAAAATATGCACTCTTGATTTTTGCTAATGATATGAAAGCTGCTAAATGACCTCTGCCAAGCATTGCATCGTGGTGTGCTCATAATATCCTGGACATAATATGTGGGTACTAGTGTAGGCCTTTTCTCACCCACCAGGATGCTAACTTTAAAGTAAACTTCCCCATTGCCTGTGATACCATATCTCCTAGATTATTTTCAGTAATGGGGGTTATGTGGGTCAGTGAGAGCTACTTTAAGTTTTGCAACATGGGATATTTTTTATATTCGCCCAGAAATGAAGTTGGGAGGTTGTCTAATAGAAATAAATGCAATAGTTTATCATCATATTTCTTAACATATTCTTGTTCATGTGCAAAATCTTGCAAATAGTAAGTTATATCATTTACAGGGAGTATAAGTATTTGACAGTGCAATAGTGGGTCAATAGAAGTGGTTTGGTTTTCATGTGCACTGTTTTGCTTGATGATATTCACATTAACCTGAAAGGTTAGTGATATGATTTTAGCTATGGCAAATGCTGGAATGTATTCTTCATTCAAAATATTCTTACTTACTATGGATTTGTCTTTGGCAGACATTTATGGCTTTGACCTCTGTTCAATGATTAACCACATATATTGAAATTATATTTTTAATTACAATATCCTTATTGGCGATCTGATACAAAGTCTGTGTGAGCACCTTATATAAACTGGTATACCTTAACATGTCCTTTTTAATCTTATAAGGGACATTCTCGACCACTATGGGGTGCATATCTGCTGGACTAACTGTGGGTATAAGGCTTATGGCATTGGCTAAAACATTCAGTTTTCCTGTTAGGATTTTCGTCTCAAAATCGTATTCCACTAAGGTTATTGCTATTTTTTTGAATACGCAAGTTGTGTTCTGTCTTGGTGTGTAAGTAGCAAAGGTAAGGATGGTATGTTTCGAGAATAAAATGTTGCCTGTAAAGGTACTGTCAGAAGTAATTGCAGAAGTATCTAATCAAACCGAGTTATCTCTCTGCTGTTGACCAACAAATTTATGGTATGGATAGTTTTTTTAGAACCACAAGTACTGACGTGGCGAGTTTTTTACAAAGTGTTTTCCTGCATAAGGACGGCCTCAATAGCAGTTTGAGAGGCATCACATGCCAAAATGGTGGGCTGGTCATCGTCAAACTTATGTAGTATTGGTGCATCTTGTACGGCTTGTTTGAGTATAGAAAATGCCTTTGGTTTTTCATGATGCCGTTTGTAATCTGCGGTTTGCTTTGTAAGTTCAATCAGTGGTGCAAATACTGTGCAAAGTTGTATATGTAATAGTGGAAATAGGACATAATTTCTAGAAATGTATGTAATTGCTTTAGGTTACTTGGTGGTGCCATCTGTTGGATGATGCAAATTTTATCCAGGTCGGTAGAAATGCTGTTAAGTCTATTTTATGTACCAATATCTTTATTTCCCGTTCGCCAAAGTTACATTTCTTGGTGTCTACATTAACATTGAATACTTGTAACATTAAAAATACTTTGCAAATGTTTTCTAAGTGTTCTTCGAAAATGTTACCAATAACAAAAATGTAATCTATAAATGCTAAGACTGAATGCCAACAGAAGGGGCCCTAATAGCATATCGATAAACTGCTGGAAATGTTGTGGGCTACTACACAAACCCATAGGCAATCGGCAAAAGTAGTAGAAACCATTACCATCAGTGGAAAATGCAAGCTTATGTCTGTCTTCCTTTTTGATAGGCAAACTATAAAATCCAGAAAACAGATCTAAGCTAGTAATGAATTTTGAATTTTGTAAGGCATTTGATATGTCTTCTGTGCTTGGAAGTGGATACTGAATTCTAGTGACATATTGATTCACCTTGCACAAATCAGTAAGAAACCTAAGGCGCCCATACCACTTATGAATCACTAAAAATGGTACCGAAAATGCTGAATCCGACAGTTTAATTATTCCAGCGGACTGCATGTCATTGATCTGTTGCAATTAATGGTTTCTAATATTTGCTCTTATGTGGTAAGGCCTACATATTATTGTTTTTTTGTAAGATAAATTCTATTTTCACTTGATAATGCCTTGCTTCTGTAAATTGTATGATAGAATGTGCAAATCTGTCTTGAACTTCTGTAATAAGTGCCTTAATTGCCTGAATTGATTTGTGTGTAGTTTTGAATTAATTTTGGGAAATTTAGCTTGTACTGGACAGGTTTCTATCGATTCTAATATATTGATACATTATTCTATACTCTCCACTTTCTCATTATTTATAACAGAAAGATAAAAGGGCATTTGGGGAATTTTTTGTGTCAGCCATTGGTAATTAAAATGTTATGCTTCATTTGTTTTTAAAATATATCCCTATAATGATATCCAGCTCTAGGTTCTTAATGACTAAAAATTGCTGGGGATATGTGTGGACTGAGATGCTTAATTTAATGTCTGTCTTAATTTGGGATGGTTCTATTTCTCCTGTTGCCCCAACTATCATAAATTGGTAAGTTATACATTCTAATTTCTGTTTGGTTACTATGGTTGAGGTGATACAAGATTTTGAACAACCAGTATCGATAAGTGCGTAATAATCCTTTCCACATATTTTCACTTTAATGTGAGGAGTAGTCATACAAACAAAAGGCTGAGAGACCAATCTTGCTCCTCGGCCATTCTTATTTTCCCTAACATCACTTCCTGGTTCGTGCGATGCTGTCTGACATTCACACTGATGTGCAGTTTGGTTTGCACTATACCAAATGTGTTTTTAAAATTCCTGAACTGGGTGGCGACATTAGTGCAGAAGTCAAACTTCTGATTTGGTAACAAATTATAATAGCATGCTTTGTGACCAATATAAAAGCACAGTGCACGTGCATTTTGTGCTTTGCTACTGGGTCCAATGAACTGGCCACCATGTGGCATGACTGTGACTTCCGTATGTGTTGCAGTAATCTGTGCATGCGCCTGAGGTGGTGACTGGATCGAAGTTGCAAATTGCTGAGCACATGACTATCTTACTACTTTATCATGCTGTTCTGGTTTTACATATGCGGCAGTTTAGCCTGTATTATGGGAGCATTGCATCTGGAATTGCCGCTTGGTACTTCCTTGTGTGTGTAGGGTGGCAGTTGAATGCTCGTAATAACCATGCCATTACTGTGCACATTCTAACTTGCAATTTTTGCAATACGACTGGGTCGGAACAACTTTATTGAATATTGCCCTGCATATGTCCCTAGATCGTTTCTGGTTGTCCACAGGGGTAATACGAACAACCGTCTTCATAAGCTAGATTTTAATACTGGACATTGTTACTGCACTGAATGTAATTTCCTCTGCCTCTGTGTGGAAACAAATATGGGTTCAATACTGTCTCAGTGTCCTGATCCTGGTTGTTGTATGAGTGTGGCCTCTGCCAACCTCCTCATGCCTGGTTTCGATATGTGGAATTAAAATGCTTTTGCTGCGGAGTTAGGTCCCTGGTGCGCATGGGAACATTCTTTGACTATTAAGATCGGTTGTGATGTGGGGGTGGCTGCCGATAATGATGATAGCGGCTCTGATGGTAATACTGTTTCATGGTATTTTGCCCCTGGGGATAGTTATTTTGGCGGTATAAAGTTGTACCCCTCTGTCTTGCTGCATATTGTTCTGGTCATCTGCCTGGGGGTTTTTATTCTAGCTTTTGATAGATAAGTAGGCAATTTCCTCTTTAAGTTTGCTATTTCAGCCTGAAAGCACTCCACATCCGAGTTACAAGGTTGCGTGAATATAGCCTCACTCTACTGGAATATTCCTAATTCCACACACTTAAGGTTGTCTACCATTTGCTCGATAGTGTCATTTTGCAGCCCTATGTTGTCCGCCATGGAAGGTAGCAATGATTTCCACAAAATGCTTATAAATTCTGCATCAGTTACCCGCAGATTGTACTTGCAGCAGCAGTAACATGTTGTCTCAATGTGTGTTTGGCAACTGATATGCCTGTACCCTAGGCCGTTGAACGGTCATAAAATTCTCCTTGTAGTGTGGTGTGTGGCTTTCCAACCTTTCTATTTGCTCAAATGCGAGCAAACCCTCGCAGAATGTTACCAGGTCTGAATCTATATGCTCGTCCAGTGCACCTGGTGTGTAACTGGTTCAGTAAAATTGGCACATATTCTTTGTTTCCTATAGGAGGCGTCATATGCCTCGAGCGCTTATACAGCTCAGATAAATGCGTTTAAAGGTGGCTGCCTTTGCCTGGGTAGACTCTCTCTGAATTAAGTTTTGCCCTCTAACTTCCCTGTAGCTTGGTGCTCCGGAAGTAATACGTGAACCTGGTTTTGAAGTCAGTCAAGCTATTTACCTCGCTGTGCTATTTACCTCCCACCTGTAATAGGCAGTAGATTCCAATGCTATTTTCAGGCAATGTATCATATCGAAATTGATTAATGCAAAAAGTGCATCATATTCCTCAAATTTTACTATGAAATTTATGGGGTTTTCACCTGTGTGACCTTCGAATTTGGGGAGTTGCTCTGCCCAAAACTTGGATGGGGGTGCAGCAATATTGTCACTGATGTAGCTGATACAAATGCACTAACCTGATTTGTGTACACTGGAGCAATGTCTAATGGTGTAGCACCTTCTACTCATATGGAGCTGGTGAGCAGCCTCGGCTTTTCCTCTTCTAACCATAGGTTATGTTTGCCCTCTATAGCCTGCTTTGGCTCGTCTACTTCTTCTGATATGCTGGCTAATCACTCAGCAGAGGCCCTTTCAATATGTGAAAATCTGGTTTCCATGTGATGGTTTAAGGAATACAGCTTTTACAATAGCACGTCTTCAATTCCATCCTGCTCATGGACTGGGCCTGGTTTAATTCGAACTTTTTCAGACGTGACTCTACTTCATTTACCTGCCTCGTATATCAAACATTAACTTCTTCTAATTCTTCGTGGGTTTCCTGTACTTCCTGCCATACAGTCATAACATCCGCGGTTACTCTTTGCAAATTGTTGGGTACATCCTCGTGTAGTAATGCTACCTGCTGTTTTATCTGAGTGTTTTGTGTTTGGAACTGAGACTTCACGCCCTGCATATCCTCTTAAATCTGGGTAGACTGGTATTCCATTTTAGCGGTTACCTCCTGCATCATAGATACAAATAGCTGCATGACATTTGGTGGTCCTGCCATCGTAGAAACAGTCGTTGCAGGGTTTATCTGTACTTCCCTTCTATCTGTGTTTATGGCAGTAGTGTTTTGTTCGATCCTGTCAGGCATCGCTGCTACACAAGTGGTCTGGTTTTCTGCCCTTACCTCACTCGTCATTTCTACAGTTTCCTCAATCTCAACCATAGCGTGCGATAGTTTATCGGGGTGAGCTGCCTTTAAATAATAGTGTGTTCGTTCTCTCTTGCTCATCTAATAGAACCACTTGGTTCTTAGCTTGTACTCCCTACACGCTGTGTGCCACTTTCTGTTGTGGAGAGAAAATTCAGGTGAAGCATATTTTCTCGCTCTTTCTTTCGTATGCTTCTTTCTGTACAAGTTCTGAAAAGGGTAAATAGGTTAGGTTTATTATACCCATGTTTAGGTGTGATGTGTGTAGCAAATGTATGAAAATTATATCTTAAAGATCACCTCACACAACCAAATATTCTCCCCTTTATTCTCAAAAGGAATTGTTTGGTTTTGTCTTAATCAGATACAGATGTGTAGCAGGATTATATATGCGTGTGTGTATTCATTTATAGCAGAGAAAGAGAAAGAGAGAGAGAGAGAGAGAGAGAGGAGAGAGGCGACTCTATCAGTAGAACCATGCATCACTTATGACAAATTATTACTTTATCTGAAGTTAGAAATCATTGTAGCTCATGTAGATGTAGAATCTCCTCTCGTAGTTGGTCATCAGCGACTCCAAAGTACATCTATAGTAGTGTAGGCCATGGGTCATCCTGGGTATTGTGGAGTAATAATTAAAATGCAGAAGAACCTTCTTCTACCTCCTGACTTCTAGTGATCCTAGCTGGGCTGTAAAGCTTCGCACACGTCAGCTGGCATACTAAGAAAAATCGGAGGAAATAATTAACACCCATTTCTCTAATCAACACTCCACACACTCGCAGGGGAGAGTCCTGTCTCTACATCTTACTAGTATGGCATCGTGCGAAAAAGAGCTTCTTGCTCATATGGTTGGAGCATGCATAAAGCGCTTAGAGATTTCAGTCAATGGTAGACAGGAGTCAAAACTGTAGCCAATGGGATCCTGAAAACTATCAACCAACCCCGTACGCACAGCTTTCTCCATTCTAAACTAGCAAAACCTAGAATTACTGGTCTCTAAGCAAAGTATACAATATTTATTTAATAAGAATGACTTACACATGAAACCAAAATGAAGCTATTAAAATTAATAAAAATTTGTGACACGAACATACGAGGCCCTAATGAAATCCTAGTTTAAACAGAATAAATTTTGTCACCCCACAACAAAAATTAATTATCTTAATGTGTTAAAAATATATTTTTAAAAAATAAAAAATTATATTTACAGAAAAATGAACACCATGTGACATATTACAAGTACAAAACATATGAAGGAGTTGTTTACATATAGGATAATCAAACAAAAGTATTACGTGTGTAGTAGAAATATTACAATGAAAAATATGTTCATGATATGTCTCACATAATGTATTATTTTAGAATTTCAATTACGAAATGTAGGCCTACACAGTGACCTGCAATCAACGAGAAAGTGCTCTACATATGTGCTTACTTGCTTCTATATATATGTATTTGTTTATATATATATTTATATTATACTACTTAGTATCCATTACTTATATAATTATTTATATTAATTTACTTATATGTTTTTCTAAATTATTAACGTATCACATTCATTAAGAATATCAAAAAAGAGCAGCCAAATGTTAAACAATTCAAATATTGTACTTTTATTATTTACAAAAACTTTTTACTTATAGAAGAGTAACAGCTTTTTACCACATGGAAACATTTTTGTGTCTAAATTTAAACATTTCTTATTGTATTTAATGTTTCAGCACTGTTTTAAATCGAATAATTTTCTTACTACAAGAACGATGCAACAAAAATTTTATGCTCTCTGGATTAGATAATTTTTATTCTATGTATTAACCGTTTACAATAAGAAATTGGTCTGCCCACAGACTAAAGATGAGGTAGGTCGATTTTGAATAGTCCCCATGCCTTTAATGGCAGTCAGTCTTGTTGGCAGAAACGCTGTCCAGTGAGCGAACTGCTCATCTCGGGCAAGCACTCTACTCATGTTTCCCTCTACGTGTTGGTCATTATTATATCTATGGTATACAAACAAGAAACAAAAATCACTCAACAAGAGTGTGCAGTATAGTGCAACATGATGACGAAATCCATGGAATAAAAAGCAATAATCCATAACAGAGTTGGTGGGTCAGCTGAAACTAATGTGCGAGGTAGTATATAGCTAAATTTCCCGTCGTTAAGTAATATTCTGGACGTCTTTGTCAGGTATGTCGCTCACATCCAAGGTTCTCACAGCCACGTTGTAACTGATAATGCTGCCGTATACTATATAGTCTACAACACTGTCACGACTGTAGGCACATAGGAGATTTCATACAATGCGAGTCTTAACCAATACCAATTGTGTTGTGTGTCTGGTAGAGAATTCCTAGGAGAGGATTTTCCACTAATGAAGTAATTGTCCCCTCATAAAAAAATACAGACGTTAAATTGTGGTTTCCATGTGGACATGTGTTGTGCACGACCGCCTCATTAAACAAATTCTGTTCATCTCCACAATTGACCAACGTACTTTGCACACCGGTTCGCCAAGCACAATCACTACAGCTGATGGAGAATGTTAGACCGCGCGGGTTTGTGCATCTTGGTTACGGTATGACGGCACAGAGTATATTGTGTCGGGAATGAAGGCTCTTCCGAAATCTTTCGGTACTTTCGTCAGCATACTCGGCTAATATGCCTTTTTTCGTTTGGGAATATTTTTGGTACACAGCATTGTGAATAGCGCATTTAAAAAATTGTTTTAAATATTGTATTCTTTACTATCTCAATTTGATAATATTTAATATTATTGAAGATTGTCATATATAGACTGTTTCCTATAACGCGAGCGCTTTAGAAATGAAAATTAGAAAAAAGTCACTGCCCCTGCATGCGTATATTTTAATGGGAACACTGAGAGTCATTCGTCCGATAAAGTTCGTAACGATGAATTGAAAGTAGTTCCATAGCTTAACATCGGATAAAATATTGTGTAACCATTAGTGATAACATAAAATTACTTATTTCGTGTTTTGCTTCTTACTGCGTCTAATTGATAAAATTTAGCGGTTTCGTTAAGTATTTAATTTCTTTATAATTTCACAGTTTCATTTGACCGACGCATGAATAAAGTGATGAGTCCCATGGCAATGTTAATTTGACATAAGGCGGGAGAATACACAATGTTTATACAAGTAGATCTTAAGCAGGGCTTTCAAAAGTGCTCATTTTACCGTGAACAGCCTATACCTAGGCGTCAACATTTGACTTGTATAAATTACACGGCAGAAAAACACCGACTGCTTGGAAGCCGTTCCTCTTGGCACTTTGGACAACCAATATAGGGCTTATTTCTGTTGGACTTTCTGTGTAGATGCACGCTGTCTGGCAAGAGATACGCGACGTCGCTAGTCGACCGTATTATTATTTTGCTGTATTTATCCTTGTTTTAGCGCGCGTGCTATTCGTCGCCAGACGTTTCCAACAGCAAGTTACATTTAACTCTCACATTAATGTATGCGGTTTGTCGTGTAATAAAGCTGACACACAACTTGTTTTAGACAATAGGCTGAAACTTAGGCTTGTATTAGGTAATAAACCATATGAACCAGTCATAACTAAGTGCTGAATCACGGTATACGTATAAGTAAGCCGCAGGGAATATCATTTGACACTTATCCTAGCAGTGTACGATACTGTTCAAATATTACCTTCCACTGCAACATGTAAATAGTTCTCTACACTGGGCACGAAAAGTTAAATTTTTTTCCAAGATCTTCAGTAGAGTGCCGTCTAGTTAGCGTAGCCATTACTTTACCTCGTTACTGCGTGGTACCTAAATCATCACGTGGGTACTACGTTAAGGTATTACTATAGTATCTCCAATATAATTCATTTTAGAGCCTGCGCCAATTACTTATAACTGTAAGTTTTTTCCAAGATCTTCAGTAGAGTGCCGTCTAGTTAGCGTAGCCATTACTTTACCTCGTTACTGCGTGGTACCTAAATCATCACGTGGGTACTACGTTAAGGTATTACTATAGTATCTCCAATATAATTCATTTTAGAGCCTGCGCTAATTACTTATAACTGTAAGTATTTTCGTTTAAAATTTTGATTACAAGATAATTAATTTTTGCAAAACCGAAACAACATTTAATCTTATTAATACATTAATTTGCATTACATAATTCCACCAGGCGAGTTTAATTTTTAAAGCTTAAATTCAAATTGGTGTAATTAAGTTTCTACCATAATTTTGCTGTGTACGATTTTACTGAGTCCGTTTTGTAACCATATTTGGTAAATGTGGGGAGGGTTGAGTGAGTACACAATTAGAAATAGCTTAAACACTTTGCATTAGTGTTGAATCCTAGCGAGCAGTGAACAGTTCCCGTGGTAAAGCATCATCTGTAACTATAACACAGAGCAAGGTGTATGCGGTGAGGAACGTCAAACCTGCGTGACGCCTGACTTCCCTCTGTGAGTCGCGAAGTCTTGCAGTGAAACACAATGAAGGTCACGTCATTTGACAGTCAACTAGAGTAGAGCCAGACTGTCTTACGTACATATGGGAAGTTGAAGTTCAAGACTGGACCAAGTCTCATTTCGGGCATAAGCGAGTGTTACGTTTCACACTGAAATACTGTCACTCCGAAATAATGAATAAAGATGGCTATTAGAACTTAACAAACAATAAAATAAATATTTGTCCCACTATAATGCATTTACATATAATTAAGACAGAGAGAGAGAGAGAGAGAGAGAGAGAGAGAGAGGGAGAGAGTACTGGTTGGCGCAAAATAGCTGATATCTTGGCCACCGGTGAAAATAAACGTAAATGGAGCAGTAATGTGACATTATTTACAAACAGCCAGTTCTCGTCGTGTGTTGCCATTTTTAAGTTTAGGCCGGTTTTCATCACAACAGAGTTATAATAAAATAATTAGTTTTGTATATAATTAATTAGTACATTTGATTTATTATTAGAGACATGCAAAATTCGCGTTTTTCTTTGGTACCATGCTAAACTTCACTGTTCTATATTTGCTTGAGAGCAAATCGAGAGTTCATTGGCTACTGACAATTCAACGACGTCATTTACTTGTGTGACCACTTTACTGGCGATTGGTCGCTCAACCGTTGAGGCTTTACTATATGTTAACAACGTGCTGGAGGCATGCAGCACAATTAGTTGGCAAACGGTAGAAGTCACACGAGCCTAGAATATCTTGGAGTTTAGTCTGCACCTCTAATATAACGCGAATTATGCAGGTCGTTATTTATTATATGTAACGTGTTTATATTACATGATACAGTCCTACTATATGATAGGAATTTAAAATAGTTATTGCAATTTAAAAATTAAATACTCATATTTCCTTATAAAATACACTTGCTAAATTAGAGATTTCTTACTGTGTAATATTAAACTTATAACAAAATATTTCATATTATATACCCCTTTAAATATTTTTGTACCAACTTTGTTATGGTTGCTCATGAAGTATGTTCATTAGAGTGGTAGGCGTTTTACACAGACATTCGTCAAGTACAGCGTCGTATTCTGTATGGACTGTGTGTATTTCCATCCCATAATTTCTCTTCGGCAGCGAGAAATCAATTAACTAAAATACCCCGATGTTGCATAACTTTTTTGAGATATGTATATTGTGCACTAGACATAGGTAATATATAAAATATAAATCATTGCTTTAATTTACTCGTACAGTAATAATGGTGTTTATTCAGTGTAGATCATTGTTGTTGTGTTTGAGGCACGACTGCTTGCAGAGGACTCAAAATGGCGGAAGCAAAGTTGACCCGTCGAGTACCTCACAAGAATGATGTCTTGGAGAAAGAGCAAGAATTAGCGCCCAACTATGGACAGTTTGTGAGTTCTTTGCAATCTCGTCGCTTGATGGTTCGTTGTCATGGATACATCTTCCAACGCTCTGCCTATATCCAGAAGATATAGGAAAATGTTTAGTGTGTTTGATAAGTCCAGGTTGTGTATCATACGTTGTCTCTATCACACATTAGTCGCTTGCAAAAAGGGTATAATCATATATGTCCTTAACATTTTACACTGCGGAAATAGTAACGACAGGCAGTAAGGATTTAACTATATAAATTAATCTTGGAATATGATTAAATAATATAATGCATATTGTATCAAAACCAGATAACATTATAGTCGCATAGCATGATATACATAAATGCGAAATTCAAAAAGAGAAGACAAGGAGAAAATTGTAGAAAATAATACTTCCGTTATTCTTTTTCTTTAGGGGACCGCTGCCCTAACTTGGCAAAATAATACTTCCGTTATTCTTTTTCTTTAGTGGACCGCTGCCCTAACTTGGCAAAATATCACTTCCGTTATTCTTTTTGTTTAAGGGACAGCTGCCCTCTAACTTGGCAAAATGTCAAGAAAGCTAAACATATTCGTTAAATGCTCAGCAACCAGCTATTATTGCTGAGTAAAGCATACTTCAGAACATCATTTAAAACCAATTTATACCCAGCAACTAGATTTAGTATTCTTATTATGTATAATTGTTTTTTTAATGAAAACTGTTTATACATTTAGAGTATTTTATATATACCTATACGATGAATCCGGGGTGATTTTAAAAACATTTAGGGATGCTGGAGAAGGACTTCTCCATCCATTTGAGATAGATAACTGAGAGCTGGACATGTATCCGTCGAACGTTACAAGCAAAACAGTGTTGTGATGCATGTTAGAGTGTAGTACATCTTACAGGGCTTTGTGAACTACTTTGATGTGCGATGGGCAACGTACAGACTGATCAAGTGGATGTAAACACAGACTGCAGTCTACCCACACTCGTACCTCAGGACGTATCACGTCGATACACTTCATGTCATCTACCAAGCATTAGTGATCGTACGTTCCTCTCACCTTGTGCTCTACTACACGTTGACGACATTGTTGGCTGACACACGGCATTGAGGTTAGCATTCTTAACTGCCTTTTATCTATTCTCAGAAGTAACTGTCTACACAGAGTACAAATATAATGAGTAAAATGTTAAAGGCTCGAACTGCAATAGTTGTTCTTCTATAAATCTGCAACATCCTTCCCACCTTGGTCAACTTCTAGGTCGACTAATCTTGGTTCCATCAGGTTGGCGGAGTATAATACCTCTAATATTAATATCTAGTCCATGTCGTACTTCTTTTAACTGAGCTCTCTTCCACATGTGTCTGGGTCTAGTATCATCTTGAAGGAGAACTATATCCCCTATTCTGTATCTGTGTTGTCTCTGTTATCCTTTCACTTCATTAGTTCTTCAATAACAAAAGGTACCCTCTTTTCCATCATAGCCACAAGGCCTCAGCTACTTATTGTTTGTAACGTAACTCTCTCGTGAGATCTCTTTTCAGTTGTTGGTTCTGGGCCATTTGGAATAGATGTCAGTTTTTCACCATTAAGAAAGTGAGCAGGTATCAGAACTTGATTGATGTCAGCAACCCACGTTAAAGGCCTTGAATTTAGGGCGGCTTCAATGCTGATCAAGTTTGTGTTTAAGCCTTCTCCATCTGTCTGACATCATCCTAGCCCCTCCCTTCGCCAGCGTTTGGTGAATCATATCATCCTTTACCACCATCCTCGCCACCAACCGGCATACGAAGGGAATGAATTTCAAAGTAATTCCATGATATGCACAGTAGTGTTGTATTTTAAAATCTGGCATGTTACAGAAAATTTCCTTCAATTATTTATTGGCTGCATGAAAAGTTGTAGCATTGTCCGAATATATTGTATGGGGTGGGTTACGGCTACCAGCTAATCTTGTATGCCATTAGAAGTCTGTGTGTTGACATGTATGTTATCAGCTCAAGATGGATAGCATGAGTAGTGGCATATGTGAATATAACTATGTAGAACTTATCTGTTTGCTTTCCAAATCTGATAAAAATTTGACCAGGGAAATATATCCCAGTAACTCCAAATGATTGAATAGGTCTGACTCTGGCTAATCGTAAAGGAGCTACAATTACTTCAAGTCTTTGATTATGTGCTATTTTACATGGTAGACACTTGTGAAGGACCTTTTTGATAGTCTGCTGAGCTCTTTAAATGCAGAATTCATTTCTAGTTCTGTCAATATAATATTGACGCCCAAACAATGAAGTATAATGCGTGTCTTTATTATTAGTAATTGTGTGAAGTGATGAAAGCAATCCAGGGTAAGATTATGTTTCTCCTTCATGGACAAGTCTACGAAGTTTAGTATTCCTCCCAGTTTGATGACATTATCCTGTAGAAAAGGAATGAATAGCGCAATTGGTGATGATAATGCCAGTGTAGTATTTTCTCGTAATGAGTTTAATTCAGCAGTGACACATAGTCAGTGTCACTTTATGGATCCAATAGTTCCGAGCATATTCCATTTCAACAGCAGTCGGAGTGTGAGGATTTACTTTTACATCTGACACTATCTATGAAGTGGAAGACCCACGTATTGGTATGCAGTAATTTCCAATTAAGGGGCAGCAGTAGCGCACTGTCTAGCGCACTCGCCTGCCGCCAAGGTGATCCGGGTTAGCACCCGAATTTTTGCATGTTGAAATCGTGCTGGACGATGCCAATTGCCAGCTGGTTTTCTCGGGTAACTCCCATTTTCCCCGCCTTTTCATTCCATTGCTGCTCCATCCTAGGGTCTAATTTCATGTAATGTTCAGGGATGACGGGCACCTACGGGTCCCGGCTGGAAAGCCCATCACTCAGAGGTTGTTGCCTCGCCCTGGGTCCATGCCCCACACGAATCTATTATTATTTCCAATATGTATTATTTCAAGAGATTTGGAGGTGTAGTAATACTAAGAACTCGAGTTTGGACGCTAATGTTTTACAGTAGTGTCGTATCTGATTCATTGATATCTGAAGACCATGATTTGTATTCTTCAGTAAGCTAATATTACACCCAATTCCACCAGCAGGTAGTCTAGCGAACATTATTTATCTGCTTCAATACTGCAAGTTAACTGGTCTGCTGGATTATGTAACCCTTGGGAATGTCTCCATTGACTCGGAGAGGTATAATTATACCTCTCCGATAATTATACCTCTTATGTCTTTCTGTGATTCTATTACAGACTAATGTTTTCCTTCCACTTATTTGGATAGTTGCGTATCCATCCAAGTGTTATCGCTAAATCACTCCATACTGTAGTTTTGGTAATGTCAAAGTCTGTTTCTGTACAGAAATAACAAAGGAGGCATGAGAGACCGCCAATCCTCGAGTACAATTCCCGACTCGGGCAAGGATTTTTATCCTGGTTTGCAAGTTTCAAGATAAAGTTATGGCATTAAACATGGTGCATTTTTCCACAACGTCCCGACCATTGTACTCCGCTGTAATAGGTATCCTTATACTTTTTTGGTTGTAAAATTCGACGGAGACATTTCCGAACCTGTGTTTCCATTCTCAATTTTATGCTGGCGCACTTCGCCATCGTCTCTGAAAGTTTGTAACATTTCCTCCCAGATACATCATGTAAATATATCTCGAATACTCTTAATATTATTCACTGTAGTTTTTTTATTTGAAAATAAATGCTACCATGCCCGTTTAAACCGTTTTCATTAAAAATAATTTGTACATTTTCCTTAACGAGAAAACTAATCCTAGTCGCTGAGTATAGATGATATAAATATTATATCAATTAGTACGCCATACTCAGAAATATGTATGTGTACATAATGTTAAATATAAGAGAAGGCATCGAAGCCTTAACTTGGTCAGTATAAAAATGCCGAAATAAATCAAATGGTTACATCATGAAAACGTTACTGCTAGGTGGATGTACTTTCTTCGCCGGTGAATGCTGTTTGCGAACGATGATGCTGAGAACGATATATCTTACAATACACGTGTGTAAGTGGACTGAATCCTTCCTCTTTATTGAAACACAACCTAATGTCTGTGGGCTTGTCGACGAGAACAGCCACACCTAAATTAATTTCGATGAAA
This sequence comes from Dryococelus australis, assembly GCA_029891345.1. Classification (NCBI taxonomy): domain Eukaryota; kingdom Metazoa; phylum Arthropoda; class Insecta; order Phasmatodea; family Phasmatidae; genus Dryococelus; species Dryococelus australis. The sequence goes on from CM057002.1 coordinate 113,053,772, forward strand.
TACGTGCAGCAGGAATTGTTTTATACCTGCTGTGCATATCTTTTGTAATTACTTTCTTGTCACACCTGATAAAAAATGGTTATTTTACAGGCACTTCTTATGCAGAATATGCTATCGGTTACTGTACAAGGCAATGAACCGTGCAGGTGTTTTGAAATTTTAAAATCATAAGCCCACACTAGCTTAATACAATTCTCTTCTTACCTAACTAAGAAGATATATTATAATAAAATTAAAATGTCGCAATTCTATGGAAAATCTGATGTACCCAAAAATGTTTTGCTTCATATGTTGGTGCTGATATCACAAAATTGTGTGTTAATATGTCTATATTTGTATTTTTCTTATATGTGGCAGAATAGATAACTTCAAAATTGCAACAAATATTTAAAAGAATTTCAAATTCTAATAATAGGGAAATTAGAGAATGAGTGAGTGACGATATATGGGCGGCAATTAACATCGATGTTTTAAGAGCCGATGAAGGTGAGGCGAGGTGAGTTAGGAGCCATGTCGGAATGCAAGAGCTGGGGAAACGGCATCATCCGGCACAATTCCCTAATGCGAAAATCCGGAGGTGCCCCCCCCCCCCTGGAAAACTAACCCGGTTCACCTTGATGCGAGGCGAGTTGTCTAACTACAACACCGCAGCGTCACTAGCCATAGAAACAACTGCCATAAAGTAGCGCGATGTTGGTGTGTATAGGTCGTTCACAATAAAGTGAGCACTTTTGAGGCCCTAGTTACTTTTTTCTTTCAGTTATTTTTTTATTCTTTATGCATATTACTAAATAAATATTTCCAAGTAAGTAATATAAATAGTATGTATATATTTCACCGCACTCGGAAGTTAACATCTAAGGCTGAAAAGAAATATATTTATTGACCATTATTCCAAATGAGAGGGCTTTCAAAAGAACTCAGTTTACCGTGAGTAGCGTATAGTGCGGGCGACAGGTGGAGTGGTAGTGTGTAATAATGCGGACTGTTCCACAGGCATTGTTCATGGGGGTGTTGAAGGCGGTAGTTCTCATACTCCTGCTCATATCCATCTGGGCGTGGCGGCTGTGGGGCGAGCGTATACGTAACCACTTCCCCCGCATTGGCCGGTAAGCTTCGTATCTACATTCTGTAAACTCATAGTAGATGTACAACATTACTCCTGGTCCATTTTTCACTCTTCGAAAGGGCAGCTATTAGTTTCTCCCAAAATACGATTCGACAATAATTTTACATCACTTTAGATAAATTGATTTTTAAATATTTACAAAATATATCTAAAGTCATTGTAATAGGTACGCTTTAAAAAACGTAATGCATTTCAATAATATTTGGTTATGTTAAAATTAATATTTTTACAGACTTCCAAAAAAAAATTTATATTCCATTTTAGAATCACTTTCTATTATGTGCAAATCATGTATATTGTAATAATTATTTTGAAGACAGGTGTAAATAGTAGGCTAATTATTTGTATTCTTAAATCAAAAAATTAAATATATAATACATTTTTTAAGTAATTGATATTTATACAAATATACAATTGATACATTTTTAATTTATAATATATAATATATATATATATATATATATATATATTGATTTGTTCGAAATAGGTAAGTTCATTTCTATCGAAAATAATGGCGATAGTTTACACATAAAAATAATCTGTGTAGATTTTCATTTTCTTTGTTCACTATTTTGTTCATAGCAATAAATAATTTTTGTGTTAATTTTTAATATTAATAATTATTTAAAAATAATAAAATTTGTATTTTTTGTGCCTGAATATTTACTGGAATAAAATAGTAAGACAATTACCAAATATCATATTTTTCTTTAGTTTTTGTTGCATACCAAATCAAATGCCAATTGCAATTTTTTAAAATTTCCGTTTATTATATAATGTAGGAAAATCCAATTTTTCTTATTTCTAATTTTTAGTATTTGCCACATAAAACATATGTCCCCAATTAAATTACATCCATTATAAATTATGAGAATTTAGAAATTTTATTTATATATTGTTTTATATTATATATTTGTAAATTAACGTTTTTATTTATTAAAAATTTTTCCTTTCGTCAATTTTTTCTTATTAAATGTATTATGGTATTAATTTAAATGGAAACGTTTTTGTATATTTTTAATAAACTCGGTAATTTATTAAGTTTTTATAATAATGCATATATACGTTTCAAAACAGAAGGTATGTTGATAAAACTGTAATAATTATTCACTTATATGTAGAAAGTAAGAATTTTTATGTATGTATTCAACACGGATATTTCCTGTTTCAACAGATTTATAAATATTGATATAAATTTAGTTTTTCAGTTTAATATAAGGTATTCGTCATATAATAAGGTAAATTAATTTAAATGAATTATGTATAATATATATTTACAACTTATTTCATTATAAACTGAAATTAAAATCCTCTAGATAATATAATGCATATGCATAGATCTAAGTCTTGGTTTCGAATACGTGAAATCATAAAAAATTTAATAAATAATCAATTATAAAAGGCATAAAAATTCATCCTTTTTACAAATTATATCTTTATTTCATTTAAGTAATATTAAGAAATTATGATTAATAAATCTACCAGTATATAAATGAAATGTAGCTAAACCCATGAAACAAAGTCTCTTGAAACAAAACGATTTTAAACAGATTTTTGTACCAGTTTTAAAATTATTTTACATAATTTATTGAGTAAAATGAATTTTTTTTAAACATGCATGAAACTGGCTATTTAAAATATTTCTGTTATATGATATTTCCATCAATAGCCTTTTGTTCTAAACAGAAATTTATTGTTAATTTTCAGTTTATCAATGTTGTCTGTTTTACTTGTAACTTTATCATATTTCACTTGATAATAATTTAAAACAGAATTGTGAAAGGTTTTCAAGAATTTCTATAATTTAATTAAATAATTTTTTAATATTCATATATAAAGTTAACTTTATAATAAAACATGTGTTTGTATTAATTATGTGCAATTTTAACAGCATGTTTTTATTAGCAGCTTCATTTACAATAATGTGCTTTGCAATTGTAATATTTACTGGTTTATTGTGATCAGGTATTGTGTTTACTCAATGATTACTACTTTAATTAAAATATTTCAACATTTGCGGACTTCTACTCTGATTTTGATGAAATAATCATATGTGAAAAATATAATTTTCTTGTTCAACCGATATAAACTCTGTATAATAGATGTTAGTTGTGGAAAGGAAAATCTATATAACTATTTAAATGTGTGTATATATCAACGTCACCTTATTTTGTAATGGAAATTAGATATATATTATTATTTGGCCAATATGAGAAAATGTGGTTCCAAAGCATGACATTTTTTAAATTCAGTCCACAGTACAAAAATTACAAACTGTGTAAATACCTAATATTAAGAAAATAGGGTATACAGAACACGTGCTAAATAAGAAATGTAATACAAAATATTTACAAGTGAATTAAAAATTTTATTTTCCTTTATATACAAAATTTGGACTTTTTATTAGTAGCTGCATCACTGCCGTTTTCCTTGCGAATGTTTTGGAAGACATAGCAGTCTCCATCTTCAGGACGAAATAGCACCAACAATAACTCGAACTTTATGATTATCTACCGCTGCCGATCTCTCATATACCCCCGGAAGTGAGTGAGAGAAGTGAGTAAAGAAATTTGGCGGCTCTTAACAGCGAGGTCTTGAGAGCCGATGAGGGTGATTGAAGGGAATATGGAGCGGGCGCCGGAACGAAGGGGTGGGGAAACGGGTGATCCCCGAGAAAACCCGCCGACCAACGGCATCGTCCGGCACGATTCCCACTTGCAAATCTCCAGTGACCCGGCTGGGGATTGAACCTAGTTCGCCTTGGTAGGAGGCGAGCAGGCTAACCGCTCACCCAACGTGGCCCGCCCCCGGAAGTGCATGCTCTCACGACACCAGCAGAACAACTTCCTGTAATGGTACATGGGATAACCCCTTGCACACCCCCCTCCAGGATAGAAGCAAGGTTGAAAAGGGAACAAGAACTACTCAGGTCTACATCTGTAATGCGAGTTATCGACCTAGAACCACACATGTCAAGTGGACAAGGTTCTCAAGATACAGAGCCACCTGGTTGGCCGTGTACGTGGAGCCCTGTGGTCTTTGTGCGTGGCGGCTTTGCTAGAGGTGCTTGCAACATGAGCAAGCTTAAGCGTGACAGCAGACGGAGAACAGTCTGCGCCATGTCCCATGCCATGGAGGTATGGTCAATGGGAGTACCCATGGAGGAGGTACTGACTGAACAGCCCCGAAATATCGAGGCTGAGAGGGATGTCTTCCTCCACAAAGTACTTACGAAGAAATCGATGGCAACACCGGAAGAAGCCAAAACAATCGAAATTGACTGGCCGGATGAAAAGAACATGGTGGATGGCGCTGTACAGGCTTGGCCTGCTCAGTCGGATTCAAGTGACCCACAATGGATGTACAACGAGCTGATCAGGGAAGCGATATTAACGAAGTTGGAAGATCCGACAACGTTGACATCTGCTCTTGCCTTTGTCATAAGGAACATGGAGGGGGGAGACAAGGTTCTATTCCCTAGGATGGAGACCATGGATAGGCTTGTCATCGCCCAGGCAGGCCTGCCAACCAAATCTACAGAGCTGGTCACTCTGATTAAAGAATGTTTCTGGAGTAGGGGCGAAAGATTCGATGAATCTGACGCCCTTCAGTATGCCATCCGTACATACGGGAGGCGTACCTTTGACTAAAGTAAGCCTTTCAACGGGTACACTGTGGTCAGGTACTAGACCTTCTCTTCGGAGGGCATGTTACCACCAGTATGGTCTCGCCACAGAGATGTGACAAGCCCCTCCCTCGGAAGGGGCCTGGCCAGGTGGAGGAAGGATCTGGGAGGAATGATCGGAGAGCTTGGAGATCTCTCGATCGGGATGAAGCAACACAAGGTATTGGTAAACTGAATTCCTTCCCACTGAACCTCCAACCACCTGCCAGTAGCAAATACAACCGATTAAGACAAACCCGATTATGACGACATGCCGCTGAGCAATGCTCAGGCATATTTTATGGAACTGACAATGCTGATTGTACCTGTATGTGTTTTAAATAAGCTGGATGATTGCAAAGCGGAACAGAGCTCAGCGGTGGTTTTGTATGTGTCTGTGTGTGCATGAGTGCCGTTACGGAGTGCAGTTTTGAGTTTTCGATACAAGCTCTTAGCGTCAGGGGGCGAGGTGGAGGGGTATGCTACTGGTTACCGGATATCCCCCGAAACTTAGTCCGGCACAACCCAGGTGCACTGAGTCGAGAAGGCAGTAAAGGGGATACCGTCATGCTTAACTTCATATGAGTCAGGATCTGCGCAGTCGCGAATAGTAGTTAGTTGTGTGAGTGAGTAGTTTAGTTGTAGTGTTCTTTTACATTTTCTGACAGTATGGAGGTTTCAAAATTGTAAAGTTCCCGGTTGTTACCTGAGATCAAAAGAACCGATTTAGCTTTTTGTTTGTGGGGGCTAAAGTAGCTTGGCTAGAAAGAAGCGCTCCAGGTATGACCTTTTAATAGGTATCGGCCACCTGGAGGGGAGGTTTGGTGAGACCAGCGCCGGTTCCACCGGGAACTTTGTCACGACACCAGCAACCGGAGTTCTTACAACTCGCTAAGTGGGTTTGCAAATCTAGTTGCAGCCCGTCACAATTGGGTCTATTCACTGAATCGGCGGCGGGCAACCATGTTTAGGTTTTAAGCTAGGCTCCGGGTCCATATTATAGATGCTAAACACTGTTAACACTCTTAGAAAATGTACGTGTGGCTGTAATCGGCGAGGGAGTGAAGCTCATCACCAGTCTCTCGAATGGCGTGTTGTAGGGTCGGGATGTCTGCAGATCATGTTGTGCTGTACAAGACGGGAACAAGGGAGCTTTTGTGTAGATACAAACAGAAATTCGAACATAGCAGTTTATTGTTTTCGCAAAACGCTTGTTTACATTTTCAGCAGTTCCATCAAAATTCCGCCTGGGCTGGAGGAGAAGTGCTCGAGGAAGAGAGGGCTCAGTAGGTGAAAGGAGGGGTGGAAGGGGAGAGAACTAGGAGCAATGGATGGGAGCTAGACGGCCGAGGAGTGCACGCATAGCCAGAGAAAAGTGATCACCAAATGTTCGGTGACAAGGTGACTGTCGCAATGTTGTAGTGTTGTTTGCAATTGGCTAGTTAAACCGCCGTGTAGTGTGTCCGTGAATCCGTACGACCGTAGTCACTACTCAACAAACCAACGTGCTCATCATCAGTCCTTATGGCACTGCAAATCAGGATCCAACCTCGCGCTTATTTTTCGATCATCGTGTGTTGTAATGCAGGCTGTTCCGGGGTGCTTCATGATTGGCTGGAGCTGTTAGCCAATCCTTGGTTGCCTACACTCTAGTTGGCTGTGTTTTTCGGCCAATATCTGATTGCTTCCCTCCTGGTTGGCTTAGCTGGTAGGCCAATCAGGGACAAGTTTGCTTCTTTCCTACCTTCCAGCCAACCACATAACTAGGTGGCGAACAACTAGGAAACAACAGGGATAACAGCGGTAATTAAAATATTGATAATATAAAATAATTAATCTGAAAAAAAAAACCACTGTACAGACAAGTAGACACAAGAGAGTAAAACCTATCATGAAAAAAAAATACTTTCCAAAATAAAGTAGGTTAAAAATAGTCAAAATGACCACCAGGAAGTTGCGATTGTGGAAGAAAATTGATCCACTACAACAATAACAAATACAAAGACTACGGCAATAACAAATAGTATTTTAAAGATAATAATATAGATATAACATACAATGCAAGATCCGTAAACCTTCCTTTGATGAGGAAAAAACACAGCGTTAAGAGACAATATTTCACAAAGCATTTCTTTGCACACAGAAAAAATTCAAACTTAGTGGACGCAAAACGAATAAAAGATAACATAAGATTTCACGATATTACGGGCCTTGAAATATGTCTACTTCTTCATTTGAGACATTGGATAAAACGCAATCGCTGAGAACTAAAAATAGAGTGTAAATATGTAGACATAAAATGAACAAGTCACGCTGAGTCCACTAGTATTATTGATGATATTTATGATTGGAGACGCCAGTAAGGGTTTTAGCGGATTGCACACACACACACACACACACACACATACATATATATATTATATATATATATATATATATATATTATATATATATATATATATATAATATATATATATATATATAAGAGAGAGAGAGAGAGAGAGAGAGAGAGAGAGAGAGAGAGAGAGAGAGAGAGAGAGAGAGAGAGACTATTTTGTTAGTAAAGCTTAGTAAATCAATTTTGCTCTGATTTAATTTTTTTTTGGGGGGGGGGGGGGGGGGGGGGGGGGAGATATTTTAGCTTTCAATAGTAATAAGCAGCAGTCTGATTTTTTTAAAAAACCTATTACCTTCTGGCTAGCGATATTTTTAAAATTACTGGTAATGAAGGCCGATTCTTTGATTTTCCTTCTTTTAAGATGTTGGTAGCGATATAGAGCACAGTTAATCGTAAAGCTGTTCGCCCGAGCATGTTCTGTAGTCATTCTTACTCTGGTTCTCCTTGTTGTATGATTTTATTTTTAATAACCTGTGTGGATTGTTGGCGGCCTGTTTCATCAATATGCAAACATGAGCACCGACTGTATATCTGATACTGCTGTGTGTAGCTTGTCTGTTACCGTTTCCTGCACTGCACATGTTGTTTCTCAGATACTCTTCCTATGTTTATGATAATTTGTTATAATTTGTGCATGAGCACTGTTTAGTTTATAACGAATTTGGTTACTTATGAATATTTTGTGGATAATTATTGGCGAGCAATTATTGCTTCAGGTGATTTAATTATTTACATATAATTTACTACCCGATCAAATACTTTTAAACCCATTTCACCAGTGTACGAACTATGAACGATTATACACCTTTTGAATCATTATAGGTGAAATAAATCAATACTGGCAAGTTCAAGATGGTTTTTGACATACTGTGGGGTTCCTTTATATTCATACATGTACATCCAAGAAGAAGAGTCTTTCGTTCTATTCCGTTTCATATGTGAATCCTACAAATGGTCTGGGGGAATTTATAAAATGTGAAGATTATTTTGTGTTCGTTGGGACCATGATGCAAATTCATATATGTGTCGTCCAGATGTCTGTACCACATTTTTGGTATATAGTGTTATTCAAACAGCGACTCTAAAACTTCCATTACTTCTTTCTCTGTATAAATGTTTCCTCGATTACTGTCCTTGCTCGCTCAATATATATTCAGAACTTAAATCATACTGTGATAGTTATTTCAACTCCTTTTATGCGAATTTATTTTTCGTTAGTGACGACGATTAATATTGTCTATTTTTGATTGGTTTACGTTGGGCTGGCTCCGTATAATGTTCGTTTCCTGTTCAGTATATTTTTTAAATATCTGTTAGATTGTTGTCAATGTTTCAACGACTACTAGAATCCCCGTTGCTTACCTAGATCTCACTCATCTTGTTTTGTGGAGGCAAAAACATTCCTCCACACATTAGAACATTTATTGTAACAACTTCTCCATTGTTCATTGAGTGTTTTGGAAAACAAATATTGAATAATGTTACAGCCTCTACCTGCGTAAATTCTACAGGGCACATTTGATAGCATGCGCCCAGTGAAGATGGTAGCTACGAAGAAAAATATTCTCATTTTGTAATCTTTAGTTTAATTTGCAATAAAAAATCTTTGTAAATACTAATGTTATATATTTTGGTAAAATTTTCACAAGTGTAATCACTTCACAGTTTCACTCGGCCGACGCATGAAAGTGATCACGCCCAGGTAAGTGTTTATTTTACACGTGGCGGAGGAATACGCAATGTATATACAAGTAGATCGTAGGCAGGGCTTTCAAAAATACTCAGTTTACAGTAAAGAGCCTCTAGTAAAGTGTAACGTGTACTCAGTGGTAAGCGTCAGAGTGTAGGAGAAGAAAGCATGGTTGTTGTGCTGGCAGGTGGCTGAGCAGCTCTCCGGGCCACGCGCAGCCACATGTACCTGAGGAGTCCATGATGGAGGGCAGGCCGGATCGACAGCCCGAGCCACATCTGCTAGTCAGCGCGAGAATACAGCGTGCCAACCGTCGCTTCAGCTTCTACTTATGAGCGCCATCCAGATACACAAACCCACACGCATCTCAAGTCTTCCAAGCCCACACTGTTCCATCACAACATGTCAAAATAAATATATTTTGTCTATAACAAACAGTAAACCTTAAAAATGTTTACACTTGTTTAATATAACCTCGTTATCTGGACTCTGTGACACCTATCATTAGCGTCACCTATTCCTCGCTAAAAGATATACGCGAGAGCTAAACTCCTATGTCGTATGTCATAGGCCCAGTGCCTTACCAAATTGGGCCAATCATAATTAGGTATCTCCCACACTGAGTGTCCGTGTTTCGTGGGCATGCACCATCAATACCAGGACAGTTAAATATCTTCCAATTACGAAAGTGGAACCTAGTTTTACTGTTTTAGATTACAAGTAATTCTGACATCTTGTCGTGGAAAACAGATGGCGCTACCTATCATCATCCAGATGTACTATCAAAATGATCTTAAATGAAGACGTTAATGGACAAGGTGGATTATTTGTTTCGTTTGGATGGCCCTCCCATGGGAGTTCTTAACAAGTGCATATATAATAATGATATTCTGTTTTAAAAACTTTTGATATGGAGAAACAAATATTTTGTCCCAGGTAATTTTCTCAAAATAGAAGGATATTTGGAGTGATATTTGTATTTGAGCAGTGTTGTCAGTAAGGCTAACTGAGGCATTTTTTGAGACTGAGAAAAGTTTAATGCTCTCGCAGTTCCTCGATATTTAAATATTTTCTTATCGTCCTAACTCCAAAAATAGCAATAACATAACAGACGTAAGTACATCACAATCGTTATAAAAACAAATAAACTGTCGTAGACATGCTTGAATTAGGAATATTAATCAAAAAATAAATGTTCTGTTTCTTGTAAATATAAATGTCGTGTCTTTAGAAAATCCTAATCAATTAGAAGTACTCATATAAACATATAATGTAAACACATAATATATTTTAACACACGCAATAATATGCAGTACTAGAACAGCAATAGTCAGTATGTAATAATGTTTCGCTATTTTGTATGGACGCAACAAGATCATGCCGGGACTTGACAATCGCGAACTATGGCAGTGTTCAGAATATCTTTTTATGCGTATTTATTTGAAGAATTATTAATGATTACTATTATGGGGGATTTGTATTTAATAACACCAAAAATAATATTTCCATACAAATCGCATTACACCTGTCAATTCGTATGAAAAACAAGTCCAGATGAACGGGAATACGATGACCTGATTAGAAAGGTTTTACTATCATGAAATACTTATTAACTAAATATGTTTTTCTGTAGTGATACTGATTGTATGGGTAATGAATGAACAAATAGAATTTACAATGATGTGCGGCACTCTTCTTCCTACGTTTCACCATAGCAATTGGAAATGTTATACACCGAACTCAGTATTAGTATAGCTTGAGGATACTCTCTCCGCAGCAAGCAGCTAGTTTCCGATTTCATCCTCTACAGTTGCAACGATCCGAAATCTTTCTGAAAAATGGAAGTGTTCTAATTGACGAACATATGTATGATTTGGCTGCAGCTACATTCTGAACTGTAAACTGGATGATGCATCTCACATCAGCAAATTAACAACAAAAGTTCGCGTGTTGTCCATAAAGGGCAAGGTTTGGCATTACCGTGAAGAAGTAAAACACATCTGGGTAGTCAACATGATCTTCTACAGACAACTGCCGCCCCGCATCGTAGATATGGCCCACATTCCTAGTCGCCAGTGATTTGTTACACAATGTGATGTAGACACCTAGTGTGAAGCAGACCTTGAGCATTTTAAAACACAGTGGCCATAACGTAAGCTTCTATATCATAAATATTATTCATGCACATGGAAAACATACATAACTTAACCACCCAAGTGGCCATTAAGGTGTCAGATGTCATATCGAGGAATAGTGTATCATTCTAATTCCATCTATTTTGGCAATTGGTGGATGTTTGTTGCTGGTATTGCAGACCGCACCAAACGCAGTCTCATCATGTCCTCCACATATTCAATGGGGGACAGGTCGGGAGATCCTGCTAGCCAGGGGAGTTGACGAACACCTTCGAGAGCGCGTTGGGTTATATGAGACGTGTGTTCATGGGCATTGTCCTTCTGGAAGTGGACACTTCCTTGGCGTTGTAGGAATGAATGATGATCTGCATGTAGTATACACTGTTCAGTGTTCCCTCACCAAACACCAGAGGCATATGGTCATTGTAAGTGATAACTCCCCAGAACATTATGCCAGGTGTTGGTCATGTATGTCGCTGCTGTAGACTATACACTCTGGTTGTTGCCGTTCTCCTGGTCGACGCCGCAGTCGTGGAGGTCCTTCACTGCTCGTCTGATGCGGCGGTCCAGCCGGGATTCTGTATGCTGCTGCTGTCCAGAACATAGTTGACGATGATGTGCATCAATGTTGGACCACCGGCACCACCAATGTTGCAAAGAAGACACTTCACGTCCTATGCGCTGGTCAACTCTTCGGAAGAAACATCCAGTCTCTCTCAGACCCACAATACGACCCTATCCAAAGTCCATTAATGGCACGAAGTGTGGTCGTCTGTGCCATCGTGGCATGTCTACTTAACTTACTTTACACAGGCCGATTCTTGAAACAACATATACTCTTTCACCAAGTCAACTACAGTTATATTGGGCTCAGCGGTTTTATGTCTCGTACGCCGACCTTACTCTGATAACCACTGAAAATCACTGTATGTACTTCCCTCTATCAGTGCCCGATGTGCATATGGTGTTTCTACATCACCGCTTTAGTGCTGTTCATTTTTCGTTTCCCACCAGTGTATTTATCCACCTTCGTAATATTACTTAAAAGTATACCAATGGTATCAAATGTCTTAATTCGATACGGGAGAGCCTGCGAATATTTTAATTAAGAAGCTCGGTCAGGAATTTCGTAGAAGTGGTAGTGATTCACTCCTAGGAGAGAGAGGTGGTATCGAAAACACGAAATCCAGCATAGCAGTGAGACGCCCCGGCTTGACCAACCACCATCATTAGTATAAGCTTCGTGTTTGCTTATATTTCAGTTGTACTTCAGTTACTCCTTGCCTCGATCTAAAAACTCATGGACAGAAACCTGTTCGGGAGAGAAGGAAACATTTCTGGGATTCTGTTGCTTTGAAACCATGCTTTAATCACGCGCGGAACAGCGCAAGATAAGTAGTCTGAAAGTGGACATGACATTTTATCTATAGTCTATTGGTGGATGTTTCCTATTTTTTGGAAGCCCTGCAAAAATTTTACTTTATTCCTCTCCTTCACGCTAACAAAGCCAAACCAAGTCTAAAAAATTACACCAAAGAAAGCCCGCATAGCATTCGTGAGCAATTAGTGTAATTGAGGTTTGCAAAAGAACTGTTTCTTACTAGGCAATGACAACACACTTATTTTATACTGGTTTTTAATCTTTTTAATTATAAATAATATATTACGATGTATTAATAAAGTATAATTGAAACTTAAATTTAACGAAAAAGAAATATACATTAATAATGACAAAACTATAAAATGCTTCACAAATGATATAATTATATATAACAAACTCATAATACAGAGGATATATTATCAATCATAAAATTAAAGAAGTGTGAAGAAACCGTAAATAGACTAGATATAGAATAACAGCACGTCTGAATTTATAGTGAATATCAACATACTATGTATGTCTGTGTTGAGGCAAAAGTCAAATATTTCGTTCATCGCCAAGAATACTCACTGTTTAAGAATAAAGTGACTGATTTAATTATCTCTTGAACTTATAAAAATCTCATTCACAGTAATAGACATAGGCATTGCGAAATAGCAGATACTATCTCTCTGCTAAAACGGATATAAAAATCATCGCATACTTTTTTGTTTACCTGCCAGATTTCATTCCCAAATGGTAAGATTCTGTAATAGTGTTTTTATACGTTGACCAGATTTACAATAATACACATAACAGTCCGTTATATTTGTGGAATTCCATTATTAAATATTTTTTAATCAACTTATAGCTGACAAAATTCACTTTCAGTTCAGTACATAAATATATGCGAAAGAAAAATAAGGCTTACTTGATTGTTTATTTTCTTGAGCGACAAAATAAGTAAGTTTACGACAGCGAAATTGACTACTGGAGTAATATAGCTGTATTGCGATTGGCAGCAAGCAAGTGGCAGGCACCAATATGAAGAATGTTGAAAACCCTTCACTGTGATTGGTTTTCTAAACTGTAGCATTGACCTTAAACATGGTAAATATATCATGTCACGTACTTAATAGTGCTCAGGCAATTTTAAAGCCAAACCCCATATTTAAGTTCTACAAAACTGAAGCTATACGAGGTAACGGAAACACAGGAGCTGAGCTCACTACTAGCACTAGACTTGAAGGAAATACAGTTCTCGGTAAAGTGAAAGCATCCTTTGGAAAATGCAACTTCCTCTTGCTGCCCATATGTGACGTACACACTAATATGCACACACAGATAAGTTGGTAAAGATGGCGGGAACGTAGTGTCACGCACTAACGTTGAATTAAAAGAGCCGGGTAAACATTTGGAGAATACCATGCCATTTCATTATCTTGTGGTAACATTTTGCATACAAATGTAATAATATGCATATATCCAAAACACTTACTTTGACATGAAAGGCAGGCAGGGCTTAAGTATGTTAGAAAGCGAGATGATGAAAGGCACTGCAAGTTTATCAGAGAATCAGAGACGGTGTAAGTACAGGTCATTGTCTCTAGTATGGAATTATCCAATCATACGCCTGTAGTGATGTCGAGAAACGATTTGTAAAATGAATTAAAAATATCCGGACCAGTTTTCGAACACAGGTCCTCCTGAATGCTTGTCCGGAGTTGATTACTGTGGGACATACAATAGCTCGGTTTAAGGTTAATAAATTAACTTGTTCCAAAATGTGTTGCTATCTGTTTTTCCATTTAACGTCGTCAAGTTGTGGTGTTTGTGTGTGAATACGTTATGCTGTTTTTCCAGTATTTCGAGGCAAGTTTCGAGACATGTTCAGGAAAAATATTCACACTGGTGGTCAGTATTGAGTTACTTGGAAGTACGAACTTGAGTGGACGACAGTCGTGCTGCGAGGAGGAGCATGTATCACATCATATCATACTTCCTCAAGAAGATGAGAATCACCGGCATGTTTAAACAAAGAGGAGAGTGAATAACATTATCGTAACTAAATAACTGAGGTTCTCAAATATCATTAACTGTACCCATTTTCAAACAACAAAATATCTCCCAATTGATAAGCTAAGAATTTGTTATACACTACGGTAGGTGCTAAAAATATTCTTCCTTCAAAATTTTAACATACCGTTTGAAATAAACTGACATGAAAATATGGCTGTCGGAAGAAAATTTTTGCAGCCTACCAATAACAGATCTAGAGCGTTAACAAAGGGACAGTAATCAGCTTATTTGTTGGTACAATGTAACATTTTGGGCACAGAACTGCATTTCGTGTTCCTACCTGCACTTTAAATTTGAAACAGGGAGAATTGATCGAAATCATTTAAAATATTAAAAGCTGAGCAACTGATAATCAGTGTCAGATACGTAATTAATATAGGGGCTGAGTTTCACTGATTTGTTTGTTATTTCCCACTGAATGTCAATAATTCCACTTGTTTCCAGTTAACATGCTTGTTTCGCTGGCAAGTTGTAACTCATCAACTGACTTTCAGTAAATGATATTTCACTAATCGATATTACTGATTCGTACTTTGAGTGTGTGACGTTATCTCCAATTGAAAATGTTGTTCTCGTAGCAGAGCTGATGGTCTCTGCCGCAGAACGGTTTGTCCCGTCCACAGAACTAGCTTTATATTTGGACTGTTCCTACAACCATCACGCCGACCTCCCGTAGCGCTGTCGGTTAATGCGCAACCCCTCTGGTGTTCGGGAGGCTCTGGGTTCGAATCCCGGGCAAGCTATGGACGTTAATTTAAGTTAGGTTATAAGTTATTCTCCAAGCCGTCCCTGCCAAGCTCTCAGCACAAAACCGGGTGAACTTAAATACCCTATACAATACAACCATCAGACCTGTTATACAGTAAGAGGAACATTCTGTAGCTGGTAACTCAAATTTAGTTTCTTTTACAAATAAACCAAATTAATTATTTTGCAATTCCTCTACTGACTTTTTAATTTTATATTTTGGGAAAGTGAATCATGTATAGATCGTAGTAATAAAGAAGCCTGTAATTTAACCAAGTTGTAGTTAAGATTGTTGAAGAGTCAGGGCTCTCAATCAGTATCTAACATCTTCGTATACTCCGGGTACAGAGCAAGTGACAGCTGTATCACACGCTCCAGTAATCCGCCGCTCGAGGTTTCGCAGTGAAATTGTCATGTAAACTTTCTTTACGGAGCGTAAACGTTCTCGGCAGTCTATATGAGGACATTTTAGAGTTGATAAAACTTATTCGGTACAACTAACTGAATATGAACTTTCGTCACCTTGGGGTAGACTTGTAATTATGAACCGTTCCCCCCCCCCCCCCTCCTAGCATTCCGGTGCTGCTCCATTCTCAACTCACTTCACCCAAATCGGCTCTCAAGACCTCGCTTTTACGAGGTACTCTAATCTCTTCACTTACTTGTATATACGAAGAAGTGAATATAAGTTTCTCTCACTGATAAACTAAACCAACAACACGAACTATCAACGTCTTATTTGATTATTGTTTTATATGTTTCACATTTATTTTATTAAACATAAATTCTCGTAATGCCTTTAGAGGAAATATGCAAATGTGTGAATAAAATAAGGAACAAATAAATTGGTTTTGAAAACATTATATGCTAAAATGTAAAATTTGACATACTTGTTAGAGACGGATATGTTAAGGGGCAGAGAAAAAGAGGTATAAAATCACATATTACCAAAGTAAACTGCCAAAGAAGTGTATATCTCGTGCATTCCAAGATGTGAGCTACCAAACAGTGAGAGTTTTCGGAAACTAATGAGTATACGACAAGAATGCATGATAAACTGCTCTGCACACTTGTCAAACATCGTGGCCACGGACTCAGTCTGGTAAGTGTCATAGATAAGAAGGTAAGTTGCAAGCGTGATGTAAACATTGTGTAGAGTGTGCGTACCAACAGCCCACCTGAACCAATATTCGTGCCACATCATGGCTTTCCTTCCTATATTACTGTCACAGCCTCGTGCATTCGAGAAAACTTTGAAATATAAATAAATGCTTTCACGCACTAGTACATTAATGTTGACAAAGCTGCAACTCGAAAACTTTCTAATCAAGTTACGCATAATATTATTTATTTCTTGAAAGCTCTTATTTGTTGTGAAATATAAAGTAAATAGCCTTTACGGTATTGTTAGAAAACGTGAACTTGTAAGTCATTTAGGCCATTCTTGAGCCACTGTTGACAACTTGCTCAGAATAATTTGCTCAGAACTCCTGCTCTTTGGAGAAATAATTATTTTTCTCATCTGATTTAACAAATAATAAATCTTTGAGTCCACTTAAATACAAATAAGAACATTTTAATATAGGTGCCCTTGTTTTAAGCGCATATTAGATTTATCTGCTTAAACAATTAATTTTAACTGATTATAAGATGGACAGGAAATTAAAAAATGTTTAATACACACGGAAATAATGTAGTTAAGATACATTTCTTTTAACACGGGATTATATTAGAGGCACAGCGAATTAATTGTTATTAAAAATTATTCGCTGCCACTTAGGTTTTTATGTTTGCGATTGATTTGTAACTCAAACACAGAACTTCATATTTAGGTCACCACAGTGATAGATATGTGGTGTACGGTCGTTCTTTGTACTAGCACGTGCAATGTCTGGGAAATTGGCTAGAGTCACAACGTGTGTTTCTGTGATCGTGCTTGTGTGATACAAATCTCACACATCAATTCTGATACCCTTTTGAAGAACGTGGAGGGGAATTCGCTTACTTTTCAATGGTGGAAATTGTTGGAGTTCATATATTCTCAGTAGTATATTATCATTAAGAACAACAAAGTAAACAGAGGTACTTAATACAGTCAAGTACCTTAAAAATCAGTCCAATTCACGCTTTATAACAGGCATTATTAAAAAATTATAATGTTTTCTTAGGCACTGTACACCGTAGACTACGTAAACTCAAAAATTATTCACCACAAATAATGTTAGATATTGTTTAAACATTTTTTTAGTAACAGAAAACAAATACCAGAACTTTCCGATTATAAAATTAATCTGCTTTATAATTAAACCACTAACAGTGTACAACAGCAATTTCATTATATTTCATTATAAAGCAGATAGAAAGTATTCACACATTATAACAATGTTTGGTATTATCTGCTTTGCCGCAAACTTATCTATGCAAACATTTTCTAAAAACTTTATATGAATATTATTTACAGACATTCTGAATGACGCTATTGTTCTATGGAGTGAGATATGGCATGAAAACATAGTCCATTAGGATAAAAATTTATAAAAAAAATTTTAGTCATCTGGCAGAATGGGAACTCCTGGTCAAGGAGGGTAAGTGCGACTTCCAAAATGGTTGCGTTTTGATATATATATATATAATATTATATAAGTTATATATACAATTGGCCGTAGGGTAAGTAAAAATTACATATCTAACCTTCACCTGAAGAATATACTTAATAAAACCGAAGGAGCATCTATAGTTTTCGTATGCCTCATGTTTTATGTGCCAACTTAAAGCGATTGCAAAACTGATTGCATGTCTGTGATTCAAGAAAAGATTTCAATTCTTATAATATTGTTCTGCGTCATTATGTACGTTCGCCCATTTTAAGGCATCTCCGTGGCATTAATAAGAGTGCCGTATTTATAAATCAATGTTTTGACACGTTAATAATGAATGCCCCCCCCCCCCCCTTCCACTGCCTAGTTCCTACTCTTAATTTACAAGCTGCATGTGGTAGTGTAGTTAAGCCAAGTGAATTACAAAACAACATTGGAAGTGTTTTCCAGCTAAATGTATTCACACTGTATTTGAAAAGAATTTATTCGCATTGTTTTATAAGAGAAACATTGAAACCGTAATGTATTATGGGAATTAATTACTCACTGACCCTCTTAAGTCAACATTTAAAATCCATCCAAACCCTATACAAGTGTAATATTACAAAACCTATAATAATTAGATAAGTAACATCTACGGTGTTTACAACCTTTCTGTTCAACATTTACACATGGACACGGAATGAACTACTCATGGACACTGAATGAACTACTCATGGACACTGAATGAACTACTCATGGACAATGAATGAACTACTCATGGACACTGAATGAACTACTCATGGACACTGAATGAACTACTCATGGACAATGAATGAACTACTAATGGACACTGAATGAACTACTCATGGACACTGAATGAACTACTCATGGACACTGAATGAACTACTCATGGACAATGAATGAACTACTCATGGACAATGAATGAACTACTCATGGACACTGAATGAACTACTCATGGACACTGAATGAACTACTCATGGACACTGAATGAACTACACAGTAGATATTAAATTCGAGCTCTTCAGTTATTAGAAAAGTCTGTATTTTTTTTGTAAATTTAACTATCGCACTTATATCAATCAAATTTGAAATGGAATTAACTACCGCACGTCATTTTACATCTCAATAAATTTTTATTTAAGAAGCACTAGAACTAAACTTTCTTATTCATGGTCTAAATTACAGTGTTTATTTTGGAGTGCATAGCCAGTACACAGTAAGTAAAGAGCAATTCCTATATAGTTATAAGCTATTAGTTCACAGTAGTAGATGGGAATGGTTCCTTCAAAAGCAAGCGCTTAGGACAGTGGTTCTGTGGCTCCACCTTCACTCACCCTGATCTAAAATTTTCCCGTTATTCTTAAAATAGCAAGTTTTTCTCAAAAAATCTCACATTTTAATCCGAGTACGTCATAAAATTTCCAATTTTTCGCAAAAAATTTCCGGTTTTTCCGTAAAAATCTTGTTTTTCGAAAAAAATGGTGAAAAAAGGGCTTGTTCCTCAATGTGGCTGGAATACCCAAAATTCAGTCTCATAGAGAGATGTTGACAAAAAAAGATTATTATAAAATATTATTTTTTTAAATTTAAATGTATTTTATAAATAAAAAAATTAAAATTTATAATCAAAACATTTAAAGGTGTAAGTATTTAGTGTTGTATGACATCGGACTCATCTTTTCAAGGCGCATACGAACGTGATGACATTCCGCCATTCTGTCTCTTTTTTTCATGCCTATAACTCCATCTCTTTCGCTTCTTCTCTCTTTTCTCTAAAAATCGCTTTCTCTCTTTCCTTCCTCTCTAGTCTCTCACCTTCATTCGACACCATCGTCTACACAGTTTCTTCATTGCCTGCTAGAGTGCGCGATTCTCCATTGTGTATATTTATTTACAAATTTTAAAATGTAATCTTCTATACATAAGAAGGTACATAAAAATTATTGTAAAATACATTCCAGGCAGTATTTTGCAAAAACTTTCCAATTTTTATAATTAAAAAATTAATTCAATCGATATTATTTAAAAAAAAAATGTATATTTATTTATTTAATATTTGCCATATTCCATCTGTTTGTACCGTTGTACGAAATTCTATCCGCCTAACCTTGTAACCACGTACGCATTCACGAGCCGACATGTCCGCGAGTCTGTCGTGCATCTCATGACATTCAAAGTGTGTTGACGAACTCCGAGATAAGTGTGCGCGGGACAGGAAGTGTGACCAATGACCGCTGCCACTCACACTACAATGCGGCCTTGTCAGATCAATCCAGCATCTACGAATCATTACATTTATAAGTAACTAGAATTATTTTTATTTATTTATTATATTAATCATTTTAAAAAATGACGAAAAATATTTTAAAAACACATTAACATGCTTTTGAAATGTATTTTCAATGTAAAATCAGTTTTAAAAAATCTAAGTATGAAAATTTCCCACTTCTCCATCACAGCCAGTAACATAAAAAATTCTCTCATGCCAGGATTTGATTCGAACCCGAAGTATTCATGTAATTAGTCAAGCACCGTGACCACTTAGCCACCGATATCACAAAAGAAGCAGTGACTTGATGTTGTATATCTGTATTCCAAGTAAAATTGATGAATCCCTCGTACAAATACACAAATATTTTTAAGGTACTAAATGTTTTATTATATTTCTTATCAATCAGAGCATATATCACTCCTGCCCACATTTATTGGAGAGCTTTTTTCAGTTACCTAAAATTCATTGCATTGGCCGTTTAAAAATTTTTTAAAATCAAATGTTTTACAAATCCTGCGTTATTTTCAATCCGGGTCTTAATCAGATGGGTATATGCTCACATTGATAGCATTACATAATATTTGTAATAATTATGTTGCAAGTCGGGGTCGTAATCTTTGGAATATTTGTAGTCACAGATGAGTACACATTGTGAACTCTTAGGAAGCAGACCGGCGAAATTCAGTACGCAAGTAACATTTCTAGCTTCAGAAATGTATGTTTAAACCCTTTACTACCATACTGATAAGATAAAAATAATATTTGAATCATAGTGCTTCATTAACGAAACAGTTTATAACAGACTGGTTACGACACATGTTTAAAATAAGAAAATAAAACATATTCAAGTATTTTAGTTTTTTAAATTTACATAATTATAATTTTTTAAGTTTTACGGAAAATGTACATCGAGCATAAAAAAGAATTCCTTTTACGTCATTTCAGGTATCCTCTGTAGAAAGAGAATTCTATGATACTTACATAGGTAATTGATGTATATACACGACTTGCTGAATTGAACGAACTGACGCCAATTTATTAACATTCATAATGACACAGGTTAGATACAACTACGACATTGCACACAAGACTACAATGTAGAGAACCAATGCGACATCTACAGGGCAGGCAGCAATGTCCATCTGACAGTGTTGACTCTACTAATATTTCAACACCCTCCTTATTTGGTGAGTCCCTGATGATGAATACAATTCTTGGATTTGTCGCAGTTGAGCACATTCGTCAAGGAATCGGCAACTATATATCTTGTGGACACGTACTTGAAATCAATTTGCTTGCTGAAAATTTTTTCACTGAGGAAGTGGTGCCTAACATCAATGTGTTTGGTTCTAGCTTGATAAGTCCCATTAATTGCAAGATTTCGAGCTCCTTGTTTGTCCACAAAGATGATTGCAGGAGTCTCGCCAGTGGATGAAAATATTTCTTGATATAGTCCTCTCAACCATAGTGCTTCCTGAGTTGCAGCAGACATGGAGATGTACTCAGCGTCAGTTGTTGAGAGGGCAATATTTGGTTGTCTTTTTGTGCAACAAGAGCTAAGAGCTTTACACTTCAAAAATATGTAGCAAGTCACGGACCTTCGCTCATCAAGGTCACTGGTCCAATCAGCATCACAAAATCCTGAGATGGTTCCTTTCTCATTTCCATCAAACTCAAGCTTCCATTGTGAAGTCCCTTTTATGTATCCAGATAACACGTTTGACAGCCACCCACTGTTCCATGCCCGGGTTGCCATTTAAACAGGCTCAAAATGATCGCCTAGGCTATGTCGGGTCTGGAGACATGTGCAACAAACATCAGGCTGCCAATTGCTTCCTGGTATGGAACATTTCTCGGTTTAGCTACTTCCTCTTCTGATTTTGACGCTTAAGACATTGTAAATTTTTCTTTGGCACCATAGTAGTCGAAACAGGTTTACACTGATCAATATCAAAACACTTGAGGACTTGCTTGATTTAAGCTTCCTGATTGAGCCAAATTTTCCTTTCTTTGCGGTCACGAGTCAACTGGAATCCAAGGACGAATTCAGCTTCTCCTAGATCAGTCATCTTGAACATTTTCGAAAGTTGCGATTTAACTCATCGCTTCGGCTTTCCATCAATTGAAAAGATCATAATGTCATCAACCCGCACAGCCACAAATAGCATTGTTTTACCATCCACTTTGTAATTTATGCATGGATCAAATTTTGATTGATGAAGTCCGATGCTTTTCAAACAGGAATCCAATTTGTTGTTCCAGACTCTGCTGGCTTAAGTCCATATAGACTTTACTTAAGTCGGCATACTTCGTTCGAGTTGTTGTCATATCCTTGCAGCTAGGGCCAAAAGAAATAGAATTGAGCTATATCGCACAATTGGAGAAAAAGGTTCTTCGTTGTCCATACCCCTCCTTTGGACGCACCCCTTAACTACAAGCTGAGCTTTGTGTTGAACAATTTGGCCAGAAGCATTCTTCTTCGTTCTGAACACCCATTTGAAATCCAGTGCTTTCCTTGTAATGGGGACATCGACCAATTCCCATGTTTTGTTGTCCAGTTGCGATTTTAATTTATGTCCCATGGCCACGACCCATAGATCCTTGTCTGCACAATACAAAGCCTCTTCACTAGTAACAGGATCTGTCATGTCACCAATAAAAGCAGCATAGGTGACAAAATCCTGTAAGGCAGAGAGGTTTATGGTCCCTGAGACGTCTAGGAACAGTAGATTCTCCACGAGGTACATTACCAGTCAGAGGTGGCAAGAAATCAGGATCACCAACAGAATCGTCAGGAACGTAATCAGAATCATCATTATATTGATCAGTGTCTGTATCAGTGGCAATGGATTCGCCAATTGCATCAGGCTCATCACAGATTGTATAAAAATCTCCAGTCATCAGGGATTTAGATTTAGTCAACACGGAACTGCCCCACTGATCTTCAGCAAAAGTGACATCTCTTGACACAAACATAATCTATTTTGCTGGATCACCTTTTTGATTCCAAACAGCAAACTACAAAAATGCAAGGTGCGGACCGCGGGCTCAATCTCGATCTTTTTTTCAGCAGGAACGTGCGCAAACGCCTTACATCCAAATGGTCGAAGAAGTTTTAGAGACAGATATACGATATAATATACGATCTCGGCGCAAAAGTTATAGGGCAGCCCTGACTGTAATAGTAGACATCTCGCTCGATCGAGAAGCACCCGATTTAGCCTCTCCGATTTACCCTTTTGAGCCGGCTTTTAAGGGCAACTTGTTTGATGCAGAATCCCGGAAGATTTTAAAAATTCACGAAGATCATGATTACAATATTCCCCTCCATTTTCGGTATGAAAAATCTTAATTTTACTGCAAACATGGATCTCATCATGCCGTTTAAAGAGTTTTAAGTGTTCCGTGACTTGATCCTTCGATTTTAAGAAGTAAATTATTTGTGGCTGAAGTCACCAAGAAAAGTCAAAATATATATCGATCCAGCCAAAGACCCTACTTCCATTGGACCAACCAGGTCGGAATGCACTAACTCTAACACATGACTGGTAGTCGAATCACTTGTTGGGAAAGCCAAATGGTGGCTTTTGCCTAGCACGCATGTGTCACAAATGGTGGAATGTTTCTCATGGGATAAAAAGTCAATATCATGGCCTATAGCTCACAACCTCTTTAAGCTATCAAAATTTAGGTGAGCCATGCGTCGGTGCCATATATTGATGTCAGTGAATTGCATAGAGTATACTTTATCGGTAGATGGAAGGTATAACTCAAGTATACCATCCACCAAAGTTGCAGTAGCAATCAGTTGATTTGCTGAGTTATAAACTCGACCTCATGTGCTGTCAAACACAACAGTATTTCCTTTCAAAACAATTCATCCTACTGACAGGAGGCTTACTTGACTATCAGATACATTTTAAATATCACTCACGTGAGTGTCAGAGGTGTTACCACAATTACTCACAGGAAGAACCATATTGCCAACGGTATCTGATAACATTTTATTATTATTGGCGACAGTAATTTTCAATGCAGGAGCCTTTCTAGAATTTTCCAGACGTCTTGAGTCATTACATATATGAACTGAAGCACACGAGTCAAGATATCAGTCAACATTTAATTGAAAGGCAATTGCATCGAAAAAGCAGCTGCAAACATTGATTTAGTACTGTTACTGGGTTTGTTTATGTTCTTTCTACTTTTTTACCTGGTTATAGTTCCACGATATGTGGCCATACCTGTTACATTCAAAGCAGCGAGGTTCGTTTTGGTATGTTTTGCAAGAGACACGGTCTTTATTAGAACTGTTACTGTTCCTATGGGACGTTCTTTTGGAACTGGAAGTGTACAATGCCGAATCGCCCTCGTCAAATGGCGATTCGGATTTCACCTATCTAATATACTCTTACAATTTCACCTTTATATAATCTCCAGTCACCCGGATCCCCGAACTTTCAATACCCATGATCATATTGGTTCGTATTTACTAGGTAAACCAGCAAGGAGTATAGCACAGGTCCATTCATCACTAACTTGTAGACAAACTGACGATAATTTGTGCGCAGCATTCAAGATCCGGTTCACATATTCTTCCACAGAATTATATTCGTCCAATTTTGTAGTTATTAGAATACGGAGAAGAATGATTTTTCTCGTCAAACCGCCATCCTGAAATACATTTTGAAAATTTTTCCAAGTTGCCTTGCAATGGTCATGTTTTAAATATGCACATAATTCAACGGAGTTACCAATAAAATCAACTTGAATCGGCATTTCGTGTTACGTTTTGCATCAGTAACCATACCTGTAACACAATCCCAAATGTATGCCTGAACAGCAACTTCCATGTGTCATAATTTTCTCTCCCTTTGAGAAGCTCAGTGGAAAGCGCGGCTGATTCACTGAACATAGCGGATGGAGTTTCGTTATCACACACTTGAGATCGCAAATATACCTTCAAACGATTTCCGCACAGCCCATAACATGTAGGAAAGGTAATTCTGTGGTACTTACATAGGTAATTGATATACCATATATATATATATATATATATATATATATATATATATATATATATATATATATACACAACTTGCTGAATTCAACGAACAGACTCAATTTAATTAATGTACAGAATGACACAAATTAGATATAACAATGACGACATTGCACACAAGACTACAATGTAAAGAACCAATGCTTCATCTACAGGACAGGCATAAAGTCCATCTGACAGTGTTAAAACAACTAATATTCCAACATTATCTCTTCAAAACCAAGTACTACACAATGTTATTTATTCACGACCTCAACTATGCGTGTATGCATAACTATCCAACTCGTATTTTTATTAAGTGTATGTATATTTGAATAAGCCAAGGATCATCATCATCTGTATATCAGCGCAATATGCAAGATACGACAAAAGCAATAAATTAAAATATATATATACATAATTCAGACTTAAAACTTAAAACAGAATATGTACATTTTTCCCACACAAAATACTCATCTCACACATAATTAATAAAATCTGCTTATACACAGTTAAAGGTAGTCTATGCTAGCAAGTATTAAACCGGAACTCTTGACCATATATTCTTCTTGTTCACGTCAATGTTTCACAACTGCCAATGCCAAAAAGATCAATGAAATGAACCCAAATACTTATATACTCGCAAGCAGGCAACCGTACAACCCATCACTACTCAAGTTTACAGAAATTATAGAGTTTAAATCAGCCGAAACACAAACATCCCTGTCTTATCTCTACCGACCATCACCAGACGAAGTATACTAATTGTTCATACCTCTTACTATAACTCAAGCATACCTCATCCATTTAGTCTACACTGACCTTTCCAAAAATTTACTTACTACTAATATTTTCTGCTGTACTTGTCGACAAATGAATATAAGTTACTATTACACCATTCCAAATATTCATTATAACCCAAGTCACACCAGACCACCCAACTCTCCATCTCCTAAAACCAAAGAAAAATTGAATTCAACCACACCACCCAATACCCCAAGTGCAATATCAATCATAACTCGAACAACTATAGAGCCGAGGCCAGCGAATAACCTAACACTCATTATACTTGTTCTACCAACCAACACAACGTATACCTACCAACCATACCGTCCACTATAACCCTTGAATACCTCAACCATTCGTCCACACAGACCATAGAAAGCAACACAAGCCTTACCAAAATGTTCCTACCACCCATACAATTTGCTCTACCAACCATCAAACTACATATACTCATCAATCATACTGTCCACTACAATTAAAGCATACGGCAGCACACACCAACAAAAATATGCCAAAAAGTCGTAATACTATCATGTCTGTCATAGCATTATTACCATCAGACACCAGCCAAAAATCATACCACCCATCAAATAAACCACCTGATTATACGAACCAACAATAACAATAAAATGGTGGCCACCACATCTCAGATATATAAACAGAATATGAGTAAATCTGTTGGCCAGGAGTACTATACCAACCATAATCCCAGCACAATTCAGTCATGCCACAGAGACCACATTGAAGTTATACAAATCAACATAACAACTACTCATTTCATATCACCCCCCACCATCCATAAACTCTTCCAACCATAACATACTAGGTGACAACTCTCCAGCCTATCAGACATTAATATAAATTACTCTGTTAATCAACAAACCAGGTAATTTGGCCAGCCATCCATATTATTAATCGTTTCGACAAAACCTGACAAGTAACATATCACCAACATACTTAAAAACCATATCGATAGCCCGATGGTGCTAAGTACCGAAACATATATAATACCTTTCACCATGACATTAGCTTGCTTCAGCCACACGGCATCAAAAGCCATACAACCGAGCATACTAACGTACTATACCATCTGAATATATCAATGAACATTCACAGCAGATAACCATACAAACTAATCATACCATATGCGATAACCCAAGTGTGACAAGCAAATGTTTGTAGTCCAGACCAACCAGCAACACATTCTTACCATCTGTCAAACTAACACAACCTAACCTACTGAAACCCAAAATTCATAAACTACCTTAACCTACCAAAGGTTAGAAAAAATCAGAAATAACCTAACATAACTTAACCTACCATACTGCAGATAAAAATTATACTTAACCTAAGCACACATATGTCCTACATGACTAGCATTATTTTCAAACACTTAAGAAAATTTGTCTCACCCTAAACTCAGATATGCACTTCAAACAGACTGCATACAATCAGAACTTCGTGTAACATCCACCTTACACTTAAAAATGACCAGCCGGGTAAAGCAAAATTAAACTTAAAATTCAATATATTCAAATAGAAAAACAGACATCATCATGTCTACCCAAGTCACCACTTATTCAAGGTCACTCCATATTACAATAATCCATGACATCTGTCAATGTAACATAATCGACTGATACCAACCACCATATTTGATGCAGGTTACCTTGATCTTTGACCTAAATCATTTGGTGACCTTTGAACCGGAAATCCCAAAATGATAAAAAAATTAACAAAATCTTGGTGGCATGCCACCACGGACACAGGGCAAGTGAACTTGAGCAGATGGCGCGGCATAGAGTGCTAATAGACTTTGGTGAGAGCACTAGTGGACTGTTTCGACACAAGGGGTGTTTGCACGAGCACGCACAAGCATCTTTAAACCGACGGAGTATTTCCTGGCCAGAGACTCGTCGCTACAAAGAGAGCAGCTGGCAGCCAGTCCCTAGCTGCCAGTCGAGCAGAACAGTTGTATTCGTGTACTGTTTGAAAGTTCTGAATAAAATCTGTACACACGTGACGCATACTATGTTTTCATAGTCTCCCTCGCTTGCCCTTGCACTAAAGTAGCTCGATAGCTACAATGGTGACCCTGACGTGATCAAGGCAAGCAGGGATGCCAGGTTCGTGACATGTGTGACACGATAACGCCGCATCGCTGGAGGTAACACACCGGGTGCCATGCCAAACAGCCTCCCGCGACGGTCGACACGAGTCTGCGAGCAAGGCCTCTTCAGCCTACGTTACGTTACACGAGGGACTCCGCCCGTGCCACGCCACTGCCGTATCCCCGCGGCCTGTCGAGCTCGCGAGTAAAGGAGCTACCAACTTCCGCGACACATCCGTTGTCTTCAACATAGCTCCACGAGACGATGCAATCTCAAGTGTCCTGCAGCAGCAGGGGCATCCGTGCCACGTGTAACTACTATGAATAAGTGTAAGAGTAGGTAAAAAGAGTAGTGATTCTGGGACACTATCTGTTCATTTGTTTCGGGCTCACGCGAAACATCGCACCTGTTCCTGTGGTAGTTTTGCTGTCTGTCTTAGAACACATTAGCAGTCATGTCCGACCCTCCATCGTCAACTGTCCCATCGATCACGTCGCTGTCAGGATTCCGCCTTTCTGGGCCCTTGACCAAAAAATGTTGTTCCCACAGGTGGAAAATCAGTTCGCACTTGGTGGAATAACTTCCGACAAGACAAAGTTTAATTTTTTGGCAGACAACCTAGACTGTAAATATGGTACCAAAGTGTGTGACATTCTGATTCGGCCGCCAGCTCACGACAAATACACTAATCTCAAAACCGAGTTTATTAAAAGACTGAGTGCCCTGCAAGAAAATAAAATAAAACAGCTGCTAGAAAATTAAGTGATCGGCGACCTAAGACCCTCGTAGTTCCTATGGCACCTCCGAAACCTAGCTGTCCCCGATGACCTCCTCAAGTCGTTGTGATTGGGCCGCCTTCCACCACCGACGCAAGCGATCCTGGCATCCCAAGTAAGTTCAACCATTGATGATCTCTCTGATCTCGCAGATCCCATTGCGGACACCAATAAGAGGCTGCCACCTCACATGAGGCCATGTTTGAAAAAATTTCGATGCTTATGACCTCCAAAATTTGTGACGTGGCTACAGCATTATGACAGGAGATCACGGCAATTGCAGCTTATGGTGGACATGATGGTCGCCGCGACCGTTCTCCATCAGCATCATGCCACCAGCGTTCCCACAGCAGGAGTTTACCTGGAGCCTGCTGGTACCATCGGCGCTTCGGTGATGAGGCACGGAAATGTACTATGCCACATACTTACTCCACTGCAAACTACCAGGGGACTCATTGATGGTGGCCAGCGAACCCTCTCAAATCTCTAGTATCCGCCTTTTCGTCATGGACACAGGGACTGAAATACAGTTCCTAGTTGACACAGGTGTGGACATTTGTGTATTTCCATGTGCTCGGTTACCAGGCAGGCATCCAAAGTCTAACTACTCTCTATTTGCAGCAAATGGCTCAACTATCGGAAAGTATGGCTTTGTGATGTTAACGCTCGACTTCGGACTAAGGCGAGATTTAGTATGGTGTTTTGTGATAGCTGATATGACTAAGCCGATTATTGGAGCAGATTTCCTTCATCCTTATGGTCTCCTGGTGAACATAGAAACTGGCTCTTTGTAGACAGCAACACATATTTGGCCGCCTACTGTCACAAGGCCACGTGTGATATCAGCAGTATCGGGACGCTTCATCAGTCAGTTCGCTACTCTGATTTGCTCAAAAGGTTTTCTACCATCTCTCGCCCATCTGGTACATTGCAGTCTGCACAGTATACCACAGTTCACCACATCAATATCAACATTGGGCAACCCGAGCACAATATGCCACGACATTTGGCTCCAGTCAAGCTGCTAATTACGAAGAAAGAATTCGAAGCTATGCTCAAGCTTAGGACAGCTCGGCCTTCTGATAGCTATTGGTCTTCGCCCCTGCACATAGTACCCAAGAAAGGTGAGGAATGAAGGCTTCGTGGGAACCACTGCATGCTCAATGCTCGTACAGTTCCGGACAGATATCCCAATCCCAACATCCAGGATTTCTGCCACACTCTCCATGGCAAAGCTATATTTTCCTTTATTGACCTTGTCAAGGCCTATAGCTAAACTCCTGTTGCCGAGGTAGATATTCAAAAGACAGTAATCACTATGCCATCCGAACTCTATAAATTTTCCTTCATGTCTTTTGGGCTTCGCAATGCCGCACAGACATTTCGAAGATTCATAGATGAAGTTCTTAGAGGCCTAGTCTTTAGTGTATCCTACCTGGACGACATCCTAATAGCTTTGTGCAACGAAGCAGAACATGAGCAGCATCTGGAGGAGCTCTTCAAATAGCTCAGTATATAAGGTCTACTTATCAACTCTCCCAAGTGTGTCTTCGGGGAACCACGATTTATATTATTAGGGCACATCATCTTTGTTAGTGGAACCAAGCCTCTCCCAGAGAAAGTGGATGCTATCCTGCAATATAGTAGAACAAAAACTGCGAAACATGTGCGTAAATTTACAGGCATGCTAAATTTCTACCTTTGCTTCACCCTAAATGCTGCTGTGTCACAGGCTCCATTGCATGAGCATCTCAAAGGTGACATGAAGGGCTGTGCTATGTTGACATGGACACCTGCCAGAGAAAATGGATTTGACGAATTCAAGACCAGCCTTGCTAACACTGCCTTCCTGGCTCATCCCATCCCGACTGCTCCCATGGCCATGATGGCAGATGCCTCGGACTTCGCAATTGGGGCAGTGCTCAAGCAGCATGTAGTAGGATGTTGGTAGCCCTTAGCCTTTATCTCTAAGAAGCTCAGCCCTGCTCAGCAGAAACATGGGGCTTATGATCGGGAGCTTCTCGCAATCTATTATGAAATTCCCCAATTTCGCCATATGGTGGAGGTCAGAGACCTTATTGTCTTTACAGACTACAAGCCCATCATTTTCGCATTTTCATATAACCCAGACAAGTAATTACCCCATCGGTCCTGCAAGTTGGACTTCATTAGCCAATTCACGACCGACATTCGGCAGATCGCAGTTTCAGCAAATGTCGCTGACACCTTGTGCAGGGTTGATGCTGTCACTGCTACACTCGACTACCAGGCTCTTGCTGCTTTACTTCACAGATAGTAGATGAAGAATTAAAGCAGTTACTGCAGAAGGATTCCAGCCTGCAGCTAAGGAAGTTAAGCCTGCAAGAGTCGGCATTCGAGGTCTGCTGGATGTCTCCACCCGACTGCAGGACCATATATCACTGCACCCTTTCGCCGGACAGCCTTCAGCTACTACCAGGTTAGTCAATCAATGCTTTGTATGGCCTTGAGTTAAGTCTGACTGCCGGCGATGTGCATGTTCCTGCCTTTCCTGTCAGCATGCAAAATTTATCAGCATATATCATCACTAGTGGGCTCATTCCTGCCACCCTCTGCTCGTTTTGACCATGTCCATGAAGACCTGGTTGGTTCCTAGCCGGTTTCACAAGGCTTGCGCTATTGCATGACGATCATTGACCGCTCCACCAGGTGGCCAGAAGCAGTGTCTGTGTAGAACATCTAAGCCTCAACTGTGGCCTGAGCATTCTACACCACCTGGATAGCTCGCTTTGGTACACCACTCTAAATCACAGCTGATCAGGGTAAGCAGTTCGAGTCTACACTTTTCAGAGATCTCAGCAACATGACAGTCATGACTTATTTGAGGACCAGATCATTCCATCCTGCTACTAATGGCATGGTTGAGCACATGTATCGGCAGCTCAAGATGACCATACATTGCCACATGACACAGCATGGTATGGAAAATTTGCCCACCATTCTCTTGGGGATCAGAGCAGCTTGGAGAGAGGACATGCGTGCATCTTCTGCTTACATGATATATGAGAAACTACTGTGGCTGCCTGGAGAATTCCTGGTAGCTTACCCCAGTTCTCAACATATGGATGCCACAGGTCTTATCAAAGAGTTACGGCAGCACTTCAGTGAACACCGACCTGTTGGTGGCTCTTGTCATGGTGAACGAAAGCTGTTTGTCTTCAAGGACCTAGCTTCAACAACAGAAGTCTTTATCCATCGCGAGGAGCCAAAGGGATGTCTTCATCCTCCATATAAAGACCCCTTCCCAGTGCTGCATCGGACATCTAACACTGAAACCCTCCATAAGAATGGCCGACAGGTCACAGTCTCTATTGATCGACTTAAGCTGGCATACACCACAAATAAAGATCTGGCCGAAGATCTTCCCACACCCATCCCACCTGCCAAATTGGGGACACCTACACCTTCCTAGGTCACCAACAGCAAACCTCTGCCTCTGCCACCAGCTACATGGTCCGGTCGGCGCACCCAATTTCCCAGCAACCTTCAGGGTGGTTTTTCGTGATGTGGGTCCATGACTGGCAGGAGGTCTGATGTGATGGCACGCCACCACGACCACTGGGTAAGTGACCATAAGCTGATGGTATGGCACAGAGTGCTAAATGACTGTGGTGAGAGCACTAATGGACTGTTTCTACACAATTTTGGTGGAAGGGGGGGGGGAGTGTGAGCATGCACAAGCATCTTTAAGCCGACGGGGTATTTTCTGGCCCGATGCTCATTGCGATAAAGAGAACAGTTCGCAGCTAGTTCCTAGCCGCAAGTCGAACAGAACCGTTGTGCTTGTGTACTGTTTGTAAGTTCTGAAGAAAGTCTGTACACACACGATGCGTACTATGTTTCCATTGTCTCCCTTGTTTGCCCTTGCACTAAAGTAGCACGGTAACTACAAAAATTTAAAAAAATTATCCAAAGATTTTTCGATAATGGATCATTTAGGGGTCCTTTTGGGTTATGAGGAGTAACTTGGAATAATTTATATGTCATTAGGGGGTCATTTAGGGTCATTAAGGGTAACTTACAGGTAATTTAGCAGCGATGGTGGTGGCGGCCGAGACAGGCTAATGACATGGTGAAATTTATCATAACTGTTTTGGTATTTAGAACCATCGGGTTATAAAAATGGTTGTTAAGTATGTTGGATGTACGCTACCTGCCAGGTAATGTTGGAACCACTAACAATATGGATAGCTGGCATAATTATCTGGTTTGTTGGTTGATAGAGTAATTTATATTAATGTTGTGTTTGCTGGAGTGTTGTCACTTAGTATGTTATTGTTGGTGGTGGTAATTGATGCTGTGGGGTGGAATCAAATAAGTATTTCTTATGTTGCATTGTATAACTACAATGTGATGTCTGTGGCATTACTGGATTATGATGTGTTATGGTTGGTAGGTATAAATGGTGTTGGTTAGAAGAACAAGTAGAATGGGTGTTAGGTTATGGGCTGGCCACAGCTGTGTAGTTGCTCGTGTTATGATGGATATTGTGCTTGGGGTTATGAGTGGTGTGGTTGAATTCAATTTTTCTTTGGTTTTAGGAAATGGGGTGATGGATGGTCTGGTTTGACTTGGATTATAATGGATGGTTGGTATGGTGATATAGTAACTAGTATATTTTTGGCTGTTGCCGACAAGTGGAACAGAAAGTGTTAGCAAAAAGTAAATTTCAGCAAGGTCAGTGTGTACTGATTGGTTGAGGTATGCTTTAGTAAGAGGTATGAACAATGAGTATATTTCATCTGGTGTTGGTCGGTACAGAAGATGGCAGGGATGTTTGGGTTTCGGCTGGTCTGAACTCTATAATTTCTCTAAACTTGAGTTATGGTAGGTTTTATGGTGCCTGCTTGCAGGTATATAAGTATCTGGGTTCATTTTATGGTGATTTTGGCACTGGCAATCGTGAAAATTCGTCGTGAATAAGAAGAATATTTGTTCAACGTTTCTGGTTGGACACTTGCTAGCATAGCCAGTCTTGAGATGTTTATAAGAAGATTGTATTATTTATATGATAAATGAGTATTCTAATGTAAACACACTAATGAATGGCATGTAAAAAATGTACGGATTCGGTTTTTATGTTTGTAGTCTGATGAATGTAGATATATATTATATAAATTTAAAAAAGTCTTTAATTTATTTCTGTTATTATATCCTGCCTACCTCCGTGATACATAGAATATGATAGTACATGTTTTATTCACATATACATACAATTAACAGAATCCGAGTGTAATAGTAATTGCTTACAAGAATGCATGAGATAGTGAATTATTAACATAGTGTTATATCATACTAATTAATCACGCACGGAAGTTTATGCACAAAAAACGTTGTTTTCGGATGACTGCTGTGGGCTGATAGAAGCAGAGGGAGAGATAAGCCGACCCCCCTCACTGATCCGCCATCCTTTCTCTTTTAAACCCCCTCCCTCGCGACCCCAAAGTATTCCCTCACCTCAACCATGGGTGGAGTTATATCGAGAAGAGGGTTATGTTTTCCATTTTGTGGGATTAGGGGTGTGCTTTCGCTTTCGAATTGGCCTGGAAAACACATTTTTCAATAGTTTTCCTTCACACTTGGGCAAAGGGGGCCTTTCCGTCCCCCTCCTCCTATGGCAGCTCTTCGAAAGCTAAAGTCTTGAGTATTAAGTTTTCAGTCTTAAGTTTTAAGTGTTAAGTCTTAAGTCACACTTTCTTCCACCATAATTGCTACTGCATGTTGGGATGTGCAAGCGAGTACGTCTTAAATTTCCGAGACGGCATTGCAACGTGTAGACTAATTCGTACTGTTAGCTGCTTAAACTTTGGTGGCTCAGCATGTTGTTTCCGCGGGCCCGACTCTTTGTTTAGCCTTGAAGATAGTAGACGTGAAATTAAGTAGAAGGAATTCTTTGTTATACGCTATGCATATTTTCAGTTATTTTAATCATGTATTGTAACAAGTCTATTATAACCTGTTTTCATTTAAAAAGCACCATGATGGAAATATAATTTTAAGTTAATCAGTATGCTGATGAGGGGCTTAAACTTACATTAATGGTACTAGAAATGTTACTTGCAATACTTAATTCCGGGAGCCTGCCTCCTAAGTGTTGGCTGTATATATTCACCTGTGATTACTATTATTCGCATAATTACGAGCCCGAATTGCTTCATAATTATTTCCAAATTATATATTTTAAAAAACCAATGTGAGTATAGGCACATATGATTCAGAACCCTACAGATAAAAACGAAAGTTTTTTTTTTTTAAGTTTAGTTTTAAACAGTTTCCAAGTAGGTAAATACTATTAGTTCATACTGAAAAACGCTCTCCTATAAATGTGGTCATGGGTGAAATACGTGATGATTGAAAAGAAATATAACAAAACATTAAAACATTTAATAAATTACAAATATTTTTGTAATTTTACGAGTTAATTCGTTAATTTTGCTTAGAAATTTGATATACAACATTAAGTCACTGATTTTGTCTTGATTTCGGTGGCTGAGTGGTCAAGGTTCATGGATCCTTATATAAATGGTGCGGGCTCCAATCCAAACTCAGCATAACAAATTTTCCTCTTTATAAACTGTTACCAGCTGTCATAGGAAAGAGTGAAAATTACATCATTTTAATTATTTAATGTGATTTTCCATTGAAAATACATTTTAGAGGCATGTTAATGTGTTAAAAAAATTTTTTTCGTCATTTTTTAAAATGATTAATATAATAAATAAATAAAAATAATTCTAGTTACTTATAAATGTAATGATTCGTAGATGCTGGATTGATCTGACAAGGCCGCATTGTAGTGTGAGTGGCAGCGGTCATTGGTCACACTTCCTGTCCCGCGCACACTTATCTCGGAGTTCGTCAACACACTTTGAATGTCATGAGATGCACGACAGACTCGCGGACATGTCGGCTCGTGAATGCGTACGTGGTTACAAGGTTAGGCGGATAGAATTTCGTACAACGGTACAAACAAATGGAATATGGCAAATATTAAATAAATTTATATACATTTTTTTTAAAAATAATATCGATTGAATTGATTTTTTTAATTATAAAAATTGGAAAGTTTTTACAAAATACTGCCTGGATTGTATTTTACAATCATTTTTATGTACCTTCTTATGTATAGAAGGTTACATTTTTCAATTTGTAAATAAATATACACAATGGAGAATTGCGCACTCTAGCAGGCGATGAAGAAACTATGTAGACGATGGTGTTGAATGAGTGTGAGACAAGAGATGAAGTGATCGAATAAGAGATACAAGAGAGATAGGAAAGAAAGAAAACTAATGTGTGAGATAAGATAAAAGTAGAGAACGAGATGGTATGATAGATCATATAAAACGAGACTGAATTACCATATGACAACATGATCGTATGCGCCTTGAAAAGACGAGCCTGGTGATATAGAACACTAAATACGTACACATTTAATTTATTTAATTATAAGAATAGATTTAAAATGTGTAATTAAATACATTTAAATTAAATAATAATTATTCAATAATCTTTTTTTATCAGCTCCTTAGCCGCATCGAGGAGACAGGTGAGACTCATTGTGGAGAAATTACTTTTTTAAAAAGATTTTGTAAAAGCAGTAAATTTAAGGGGAAAATGGGCAACTAATACAAAGGAAGAAATTTAATTTTTTTTAAATTTTTTTTGATAAAACGTGCGATTTTCTGAAAAAAAAAATAAAAAATCAATCGATTCTGAAAGAAAAAGCGGGACAATTTTAGCTGAAGGTCATTCAAGTTAGACTCACCGAACCACTGCCCTAAGCCCTTCTCAGGAAAACAATCTTTCAGCAAAGTGCAGGCAAATGGTCGGCCCGATATCTGAACTGTTTGCCACTGTCGTTTAAATACTAGAAGATAGACATCTGTCAACGGGCGATGTCTTATTTGTGACAGAATGTTTGCCGGTAGAAAAAGTCAATGGCCCGCTGTATTTTTTAGGAAAACAGATGAATATCACCGATTATATGTGGCCATGATATCGCAGAGCAAACATGTTGCAAGAATTTTAAAAATGTTTCTGGGCCGATTCCCAGACAGCAAATTTGTATTTTCGGTAATCTCGCCATTACCTTTTTTATTCCGACCCGGTAACATTTTTGAGACAAGACTGTTTATCACAAACTTTTGGAAGGTGTTTTCAATAAGCAAGGTGGTAGATATCTGTTAATGTCTTGATGTCTCTTTTGAGACTGCGTGTTAATGATTAGCATGATTTTCTCGTGATTATGTGTGTATTATGTGGTAGCCCAAGGCATTTGTATACTTTGAAATTTTTTTCACTTGTACAACCATCTGAAACATTTACTAAAAACTAATCCATGTTTAAAATTATTCGGTATATTGCCATCTAATATATTCCTTTATAATAATTTGTTTAACGATATATTTTAAATTACTGGATTTAATCAGCATCTTACCCCAAGGTGTATAGGTTCTCATGATTGACTGTAATGGTTCGAATCTCGCACTCGGCAAACAAAAAATGTTCTTATCATACAAAGTGTTGAGAAGTAAATAAAAAGAACATATGTAAAGAATAGACAAAAATTACTGAAATATTTATTCGAAAAGATAAGGTTTTTCTCCTTGCTTATACTGCTTATTATTGTACATCCATCCGTCGCTGGCCCGGCACTGTGGGTCATCACTCAGCCACCAGTCCATATTTCCATCGGGCCGCTTCCGGCATAAGACATCGGGCCGCTATCGTCTTACCGGAGTTAGTAGGCTAGTTTTAACCGGCCCGATTCCGGCACGCATTTTCCGTGTTCGCGGGGTTCCCTGTGAAGGAACCATTCTCATCTTCTCAGAGGAAAAGACAATGTAGGCCATACGCGAAATTTTCATAAATAATTGCCGCTTTTTTGTTTGCTGCAAATATACCAGCAGAAAAGTGTTAAAGGGACTTCAAAAATTAATCAGTGCAACTTACGTGACTTTAGAACCATTCAAAACTGGCTTTGACTGAACACAATGACAGCGTCTCCCCTGGTGAATGTTATAATACTGTCAACAACTCTGGTGGCTGCATAAACAGGCAAGGGAAATAAATGTGTGTCTGTTCATGCGACTTGTTCTGTAGCAGAGGAACAGACCAGAGATCTGTGTGCATGGCTCGATGGTGAGCTGACAGCTCGGAGGATG
>CM057002.1:113091862-113130319 GCA_029891345.1 Dryococelus australis
TGGGATTAGGGGTGTGCTTTTCGTTTTCGAATTGGCCTGGAAAACACATTTTTCAACAGTTTTCCTTCACACTTGGGGGAAGGGGGCCTTTCCGTCCCACTCCTCCATTGGCAGCTCTTCGAAATCTTAAGTCTTGAGTATTAAGTTTTCAGTCTTAAGTTTTAAGTGTTAAGTCTTAAGTCACACTTTCTTCCACCATAATTGCTACTGCATGTTGGGATGTGCAAGCGAGTACGTCTTAAATTTCCGAGACGGCATTGCACCGTATAGACTAATTCGTACTATTAGCTGCTTAAACTTTGGTGGCTCAGCATGTTGTTTCCGCGGGCCCGACTCTTTGTTTAGCCTTGAAGATAGAAGGCGTGAAATTAAGTAGAAGGAATTCTTTGTTATACTCTATGCATATTTTCAGTTATTTTAATCATGTATTGTAACAAGTCTATTATAACCTGTTTTCATTTAAAAAGCACCATGATGGAAATATAATTTTAAGTTAATCAGTATGCTGATGAAGGGCTTAAACTTACATTACTGGTACTAGAAATGTTACTTGCAATACTTAATTCCGGGAGCCTGCCTCCTAAGTGTTGGCTGTATATATTCATCTGTGATTACTATTATTCGCATAATTACGAGCCCGAATTGCTTCATAATTATTTCCAAATTATATATTTTAAAAACCAATGTGAGTATATGCACATAACGAAAGTTTTTTTTTTTTTTAAGTTTAGTTTTAAACCGTTTCCAAGTAGGTAAATACTATTAGTTCATACTGAAAAACGCACTCCTATAAATGTGGTCATGGGTGAAATACTTGATGATTGAAAAGAAATATAACAAAACCTTAAAACATTTAATAAATTACAAAATTTTTTGTAATTTTACAAGTTAATTCTTTAATTTTGCTTAGAAATTTGATATACAACATTAAGTCACTGATTTTGTCTTGATTTCGGTGGCTGAGTGGTCAAGGTGCATGGATCCTTATATAAATGGTGCGGGCTCCAATCCAAACTCAGCATAACAAATTTTCCTCTTTATAAACTGTTACCAGCTGTCATAGGAAAGAGTGAAAATTACATCATTTTAATTATTTAATGTGATTTTACATTGAAAATACATTTTAGAGGCATGTTAATGTGCAAAAAAATATTTTTTTGGCATTTTTTAAAATGATTAATATAATAAATAAATAAAAATAATTCTAGTTACTTATAAATGTAATGATTCGTAGATGCTGGATTGATCTGACAAGGCCGCATTGTAGTGTGAGTGGCAGCGGTCATTGGTCACACTTCCTGTCCCGCGCACACTTATCTCGGAGTTCGTCAACACACTTTGAATGTCATGAGATGCACGACAGACTCGCGGACATGTCGGCTCGTGAATGCGTACGTGGTTACAAGGTTAGGCGGATAGAATTTCGTACAACGGTACAAACAGATGGAATATGGCAAATATTAAATAAATATATATACATTATTTTAAAATAATATCGATTGAATTGATTTTTTTTATTATTAAAATTGGAAAGTTTTTACAAAATACTGCCTGGAATGTATCTTACAATAATTGTTATGTGCCTTCTTATGTATGGAAGATTACATTTTTAAATTTGTAAATTAATATACACAATGGAGAATCGCGCACTCTAGCAGGCGATGAATAAACTATGTAGACGATGGTGTTGAACGAGTGTGAGACAAGAGATGAAGTGATCGATTAAGAGATACAAGAGAGATAGGAAAGAAAGAAAACTAATTTGTGAGATAAGATAAAAGGAGAGAACGAGATCGATTGATAGATAATATAAAACGAGACTGAATTACCATATGAGAATATGATCGTATGCGCCTTGAAAAGACGAGCCTGGTGATATATAACACTAAATACGTACACCTTTAATTTATTTAATTATAAGAATATATTTAAAATGTGTAATTAAATACATTTAAATTAAATAATAATCATTAAAAAATCTTTTTTATCAACTCCTCATTATATGGCTGAGTTTCGTGTATCTTAGCCGCATTGAGGAGACACGTCAGCCACATTGCGGAGAAAGATATTTTTTTCATTTATAAAAAAGGGTAAAAAGGCAGTTAATTGAAAGGAACAAATTGAATTTTCTAGATTTATTGTGCTAAGACGTGCGATTTTTTGAGAAAAACAAACTATTGCGAAAGACGAAAAACGGGAAAATTTTAGCTGAAGGTCATTCAAGTTAGACTCACCGAACCACTGCCCTAAGCCCTTCTCAGGAAAACAATCTTTCAGCAAAGTGCAGGCAAATGGTCGGCCCGATATCTGACCTGTTTGCCACTGTCGTTTAAATACTAGAAGATAGACATCTGTAAACGGGCGATGTCTTATTTGTGACAGAATATTTGCCGTTAGAAAAAGACAATGGCCCGCTGAATTTTTTTAGGAAAACAGATGAATATCACCGAAAATATGTGGGCATGATATCGCAGAGCAAACATGTTGCAAGAATTTTTAAAATGTTTCTGGACCGATTCCCAGACAGCAAATTTGTATTTTCGGTAATCTCGCCATTACCTTTATTATTCCGACCCGGTAACATTTTTGAGACAAGGCTGTTTATCACAAACTTTTGAAAAGTGTTTTCAATAGACAAGGTAGTAGACATCTGTTAATGGCATGATGTCTCTTTTGAGACTGCGTGTTCACGATTAGTATGATTTTATCGTGTCTATATGTGTGTCATGTATAAGCCCAAGGCATTTGTTTACTTTGAAATGGTTTTCACTCATACAACCATCTGAAAGATTTACTAAAATCTAATCAAAAAGACTTTATTTTGCATGCCTCTGAAGAATTAGTTTTTAAATAATCCATGTTTAAATTCATTCGTTATATTGTCATAGAATATATACACTCCTTTATAATAATTTGTGTAATGACATATTTTAAATTACTGTATTTAATCAGCATCTTACCCCAAGGTGTATAGGTTATCATGATTGACTGTCAACTCAAGGATCTAAGGTTCGAATCCCGAACTTGGCAAAAAAAGAATGTTCATATCATACAATGTGTTGAGAAGTAAATAAAGAGAACATATGTAAAGAATAAATAAAAATTACTGAAATATTTAATCGAAAAGATAAGGTTTTTTTCCTTGCTTATACTGCTTATTATTATACATCCATCCGTCGCTGGCCCGGCACTGTGGGTCATCACTCAGCCACCAGTCCATATTTCCATCGGGCCGCTTCCGGCATAAGACATCGGGCCGCTATCGTCTTACCGGAGTTAGTAGGCTAGTTTTAACCGGCCCGATTCCGGCATGCACTTTCCGTGTTCGCGGGGTTCCCTGCGAAGGAACCATTTCATCTCTCAGAGGGAAAGACAATGTAGGCCATACGCGAAATTTTCGTAAATAATTGCCGCTTTTTTGTTTGCTGCAAATATACCAGCAGCAAAGTGTTAAAGGGACTTCAAAAATTAATCAGTGCAACATACGTGACTTTAGAACCATTCAAAACTGGCATTGACTGGACACAATGACAGCGTCTCCCCTGGTGAATGTTATAATACTGTCAACAACTCTGGTGGCTGCATAAACAGGCAAGGGAAATAAATGTGTGTCTGTTCATGCAACTTGTTCTGTAGCAGAGGAACAGACCAGAGATCTGTGTGCATTGCTCGATGGTGAGCTGACAGCTCGGAGGATGAATGCGACCACTTAGTGGAGATGAAGACTAGGGTAGGATGAGTCTGCGGTGGGTTTGATACTTCCTTACGAAGTCTGGAAGTGAGATTGATTGGAAAATATCCGAGTGGTAATGTCAGCTATCGACCAGGAATACAGAGTGAAAGACAATAGCAATACACAATAATACATAATATGAGACACATGTAGCGATTCCTGTCACATGTGTCCCATATCATTCCTTCATTTACGACACTATTCAGTTTCGTTTTTATAATATGTTAAAATGAAAAAAAATTAAATAGAAAAGGTTTTTATTTAAATATGATATGGGAATCACAATTATTTTGTACACGAAATTACAGTTTGTATTATTAAAAATGAAAACTGTCGATACTACTCTTTCTAGGGAATAGAAAATGAAAAATTTCTTATTGAGTAGAATTTTCATTGGCTGTACCTGTTACTGGGCACATGTTCAATTGTAGCCTGGCGTGGTGACGGTCATGCAGTTGGCGACAATTATCATATAAGTGTGGTAACAATCCTACCCATGACATTTATTTTCTCATTAACTGTTAAGTACAATATTTCTCTATAACCAGTGAGCATAGACTAGGAGCAAAATTTCAGACGGAACAAATTTGTCGAGGAATAAAACAAATAAAATTAGAATTTTTCTTAGATGTAAATTATTAAAATTTTCTTATAGAGAATCAGTTATTGTAATTTAGCAGAAATATAAAATTACTTCTGTTAACTGGAATGTTGGCAGGTGAGAAAAATATTAGCTTATCTCCTGAACATAAGTGAAAACATAAGATATAACGTAAGACGTTCAGAAGATTTGCTTTATACTTGTAGGTGTTAAAATATCGTTTGGGATGTTAAATACCAATTTACTTATATTTACTATCAAGTCGTTTTCAAAGTCTACGATTTCCATGAACCAAACACGTGGCAGCTACATTGCAACGTAAATACTTAATAACAGATGTGTCAAAATTATGAAAGCTTATGGCGGTCGAATTCAGCATTAATAACAGAGATGGATGCAGAATTATTGAAAACATTACTCGTTAAACATTACTACAGAATGTGCTAAATTTAAAGAAAAATAGTTATCTAATATTAACGATATATTAAAACGTTTCATTTTAAATGGAAAATTTGCTCTTATGTTAACCGAAAATTATACGAGTTATCCTCAGCAATAAATTGTCTTTGAAATATTCATTTATTACCAACACCTTAGATATTTGTTTATATTTTATAAGAGACTAAAAATTAGTTCCCAAAATGTGTAATCACAGTGCCATTGTAGCTGTGGTGACATAGGAGTGTTGGTTTGATTCAGGCATGGTTCGTGGGTCTGCTGAAGGGAGCGTTGCTGTCACTGCTCCTTGTCGCCATTGGCTGGCCTCGCGACACAACTACGCCGAGATACGAGAGGCAATCTTCAGCCCCTTCCAGCGGGCCACAGTAAATATAGTTGCTACTATCCACGGAGATACGGGTGGCTTCTTCCAGCGGGTCTCCAGGTAACTGTAGTCACTACCGTCAGCCGAGATACGAGAAGATATATACTGCTTCTTCCAGCGGGTCTCCACTTACTGTATTCGTTTCCTCCGCCGAGATACGAGAGTATATCTACTGCTTCTTTCAGCGGGTTACCAGGTAACTGTATTCGTTGTCCTCCTCCGAGATACGAGAGTATATCTACTGTTCCTTCCAGCAAGTTACCAGGTAACTGTATACGCTCTCTCGTACCGAGATACGAGAGGCGATCTTCAGCTTCTTCCAGCGGGTCTCCGGGTAACTGTAGTTGCAATCCTACTTCCAAAATAAGAGAGGCTGCGTTTTTCAGCTTCTTCAAATGGGTCTCCAGGTATCTGTAATAGCTACACTCTGCCGAGATTCGAGAGTCTATATTCATCACCTTCCAGCAGGTCTTCACGAAACGATAGTCTCTATTCTCTGCCCAGATACGAGACTCTTACTTTAACATCTTCCAGCGTGTCTTCAGGTAACACTATCTGCTATCCACCGCCGAGATACGTTAAGCTATATTCAGACACTTCCAATGAGACTTTAGGTAACTGAATTCGCTACCCTCTACCGAGAAACGAAAGGATATCTTCAATTTGTTCCAGTGGGTTACCATGTAACTCTAATTATTACCATCCACCGAGAAACGAGAGGTTATCTTATGACCTTTCCAGCAGGATACTGGGTAACTCTAGTTGCCACTCTACACCGAGATGTGAGAGGCTACATTCAGCTTATTCCAGTGGGATACCATGTAATTCGAGTTTGAACCCTCCGCCGATATACGAGAGGATATCTACTGACTCTGCCAACGGGTCTCCAGTTAATTGTATTCGCTCTCCTCTGCCGAGAAAAGAGAGGATATATTCTGCTTCTTCCAGTGGGTCTCCAGGTATCTGTTGTCACTACCCTCCGCCAGATACGAGAGTCTTTCTTCTGCTTGTTCCAGCAGGTCTACAAGTAAATGTAGTCACTTCCCTCCACCGAGATACGAGAGGTTATCATCTGCTTTTTCCATCAGGTCTCCAGGTAACTGAAGTCACAACCCTCCACCGAGGTACGAGAGGCTATCTTCTACTTCATCCAGCAGGTATCCATTAAACTGTAGTCATCACAATTCGCCGAGATACAAAAGGCTATCTTCTGCTTCTTCCAGCGGGTCTCCAGGTAACTGTAGTCACTACACTCCACCGCGATTCGAGAGTATATCTACTGTTTCTACCAGCGGGTTACCAGGTTTCTGTATTCGCTACCCGCCGCTGAGATACAAGAGGATATCTACTGCTCCTTCCAGAGGGTTACCAGGTAACTATATTCACTCTCCTTTGCTGAGATACGAGAGTATTTCTACTGATCCTTCCAGCGGGTCTCCACGTAATTGTAGTCACCACCCTCTGCCGAGATACGAGAGGATATCTACTATTTCTTCCATCTGGTTACCAGGTAACTATATTCGCTACCCTCTGCCGAGGTACGAGGGGATATCTACAGCTCCTGCCGGCAGGTAACCTGGTAACTGTATTTGCTACCCTCCGCCGAGTTACGAGAGCCTATTTTATGCTCCGTCCAGTGGGACACGAGTTAA
Source organism: Dryococelus australis (assembly GCA_029891345.1). Classification (NCBI taxonomy): domain Eukaryota; kingdom Metazoa; phylum Arthropoda; class Insecta; order Phasmatodea; family Phasmatidae; genus Dryococelus; species Dryococelus australis. Next base: position 113,098,672 of record CM057002.1, read on the forward strand.
ATCTAGTTCCTGCCCTCCGCCGAGATACGAAAGGCTATACTTGTCCTCTTTTCGCAGTACACCAGGGAACTCTAGTCGCTTCCCTTCGCTGCGGAGCATATTCCCTTCACAGCTGCTCTAACACTTATATTCACATTGTTATGTCGGAGTCACAATACCCCCACGAACACGGTACGACTGACCAAGATGACGTCACAGCTCAATGGAATTTAATATACCTTATTCAGTGTTCAAAATAACCCGACATAATCTGCTAAACAAATGTGATATTTAACTGTACCAAAATCATATAGCGGTATGTTATACTTTTAATATACAATATATATATATATATTACAATTAATTATAAATTGTTTGATTATTTTGCTTTTTACTAATTAAGAAGCAACCGTAACTTTATTTGGGCGCCAAGTTAGTTTATTATTTATTACAGTAAATAAAACATGCACGAAATTTTGTTTTATAATGCTGTATTTATATTTTTTATGTGCTTGAACATTCGCAAAAAAACACATAGTGGCAATAGAACCTACTTTTGTCCAGTTGTTGGGGATGCTATTTTGACTTCCTGGGGTCACATTAATTTTCCTTTAATTAGATGCTATTAAATTTTGCCGTGTTGGGTTTGTCATTTAGGGTTCGTAGGTGTATTGTGAATCTGACTACATATTCCCCCCTTTCAGTTGTAGTTAGGAACATGCACTTTTCGCGAAACGTTTCCGCTTCTTGTTGAATTGCAAAACACTTTAATTAGGATGAATTTCGTTATTGGATTAATTTATTTATCACACGTCCACGAATCTACTTGTGAATCACTGACATTCACTGTCACAGTAGCTTCATTATAATTGGCCCAGTCACGTAAGAAAACGTCTTTTTGTAATAGTACTTGTAGGATTTTGAAGACAATTTTGCATCTAAATCTATTCGCTAATAACAATAGGCCTTGATGATAATTCGCTGTTAAGAGATGGGGATAACCTTAAAAGTTCCTACTCCTCATCTGGTTTTATTTCCATGTTTTGTTTCAATTGAATGTGTACCGTATCTCAGAGATAAAACACCAGGGGACGAGGCCGAGGTATCCGTTGCCTAATCTTCTATGGGTGAAGCAGGTTATAGAACGAAGTAGTACTTATCGTATGGTTAGAAGGCTCAAAAGGAAAAATGGCCAACAAAATACGATGAAAGTAGCCATATAGCACCTACAGAAGGTGACAAAATGGGGTTGGAACATATTGAGGGGGTGTGAAATTTGGAAGATACTTTACGTCCCGTTAGGGGAGGGTGGGGGTATAGAAAGGCACCCCTCCTCCATTCCACAAAAATCAGTCGAAAAATGTGCTATCCAGCCGATAAGAATGCGAAAACTGAACCCCCCTGATCTTTGCATCTCCTCTCCCAGGGTAGTTGAAGAGGTTGAGTGAGAAGGGGAAGGTATACAGAAATTTGGTTCCAGCTCTCAACACGATAATTATGGTACATTCGAACACAACTTTCAAAGTATAAATGTGTTTTTGAAGACTCAAGTTAGGTAGCTGAAGACATTGGAAGTCAAATCGCTCTTCTAACAACTTTTTCGGAACTAACAAGGGAACATATTTCTGCTCTAAATGCTGAAGAATATTTCAGGCGTGTTATTTCCCCCACCCCCATAACTGATAATCTCATTTCTTATATGATATCTAGGTTAAGCCGTGACTTTACTGGCATCTTGTTACAACAAAACATTATACCTGCTTATTGTGAAATGCATAGCGATGATGATGGTATTATTAGGACTTTTGTTAAGGAAAATTCTTTCTTTAGTTGGCTCATTACTAAGGTTAAGTCAGAATTGAAACTTTGGATGAAAAAAGTGGATTACCAAGAAAAATACAGACGGCATGCGAGGCTTTAAAATACTGCGACAGTTCGCTTTTTCCAAACCTTACAATTATGCTTCAGATATTCGGAACAACTGCACTGGCCACTAATCCACCAGAAAGAAGCTTCTCGGGTTTAAGGCAACTGAAGACGTACTTAAGGTGCACAATGGGATAGGTCCCACTGAATGTATTATAAGTAACTGGAGTGAGGACCATGATTCTTGAAAATGACGCTGCTGAACACAGACTAAAAACTCGTTAAGAAATATTTTATTGCGATATCATACATACATACATAAAGTGTAATCATTTTGTCGTAACTATTAAGTAACACTTTCATCCATTCATAGTTCTTGTGTTTATGTGTATGTGTGTGTATATATATATATTATATATATATATATATATATATATATATATATATATATATATATATATATATATATATATATGCACATAAACACACACACTTCTGGTGATGATAATTATTGAATGTGTGATGATAAATCCGAATTGAGCATCTTGATTTAAAGTGAATGAATTTCATGGTTAATGTATTTTCACTACTAAATATTTTATCCATTCAGAAAGTAGTAAGTTCTAACAAGTATTTTAAATCAATAAAAGAAAATCGCATATGAAAAGAAATTATTGTTAACGGCTATTTTATTGCGGTTATTCTTATTAAGTGCATATTAAAGGAAAGTTAACTATTAATAGTACACCCAATTTAAAAAAATTGGTTAGCATAAGATAAAATTATTCACTCCAGTCTCCCAAATGTAGCCGCCTCCTTGATAGATTACTCTATCCGCCACTGACAGATCTTTGCAGATAGGTTTGTCCGAAATTGACTATTTTTGGTTAAGTAATTCCACTCGCTTGTCAATCTTCTCTAAATCCTTTTAGAATAGTTCTTCGTATCGTTGGCAATTATAAGAATCTACTAGATGATTATGTATATATAATAAAAATGACTATTCTCTCTTTGTTTATGTACATGCTACGGTGAAATGTAAATCTACGTGTCGCATTTTCACAGCTGGAACGGGCCATCTTCTGAACCAGAGGAACATCCACGAACGCAACACAACAAAGCACAGAATACAGAACCTGAGGCGGTTGCGGTGGAAGAGGAGAGAGTAGTTGCAGAAAGTACAGTCCCTCTACTAGCGGCGGGTCCCAGCAGAGTTAGCAAGACAGAGGAACAGCAAGTAGGAGAGGAAGATGTGTTCCTGACGCAGTCAGAGCTGGTGACTGTGCAAGCCATTCCGAGGAATGGTGACTCGCAGTTCGCTTCGCTAGCCCACCAGATCCTGAGGACGGCGGTGGGCTCGCCAGAGCACAAGGATGACACGGCGGCCATGAGGAGTTTAGCGTCCAAACAGTTGTTCGCCCACAAGGACGCCTACTGGGACATGTTGGTGGCGACGGTGGCTGAGCATGGTGGGTTGTTCGAACACTTGGGCAGCAGCGAGGACCAGGTCGAGGCACTACTCTACTCCCTGCAGGAGCCGGGCTTCCCTGCGGGCTACGAGTGCGTGCATGCTGTGGCGGACGCTGCTGGTGTACACGTCATTGTGTATGTTGGAGATGGGCGAGAAGATGGAGGCGATGAGCAGTGAGCCGCTGGTGGTGACGGCAATCAGTATCGGACAGAGAGTGCACAAGGAGAAGGGCGGCCTTGCCGGGCTCCATTACGACAGCGTACTGAACGTGGAGCCACTCTAGGTGCCTCACATCAACTTCCTCCAACATAACTACACTTCACAACATTGTTATATTGGAATATTCATAAAAACATATTTAATTTGTAAACGAGTACGATTTATTTCATACCACTGCTGCAGCACTGTGAACGTTCATGATCTTCCATGCTGAAACATAATTGAAATTCCCCGATCTAATTACTCCAACAGGACAAGGACGGCACATAGACAAGAATATCTAATCAATTGCAAGATACTTCTGATATCGCTTCTAAGAAAAATATTGTCCTAAAATAGTTTTGGATTAGGAAATATCTCTATTGTTACTTACTCTTGCAGGACAGCACACAATGATTACACGATTTTAAAACAAATAGTTAGACATTCTTTCCATACAGAGAAAAATTTGTATCTGGAATGGAAAATTTATAACCACTTAACATATGAAGTGTAAAAAAATTAACAATTTGCTCCTTGGAGTGTTATAGCGTAATATCAGCTATCTTCTTCAGTAACACGTGTTCCAAATATTTTCGTCTTGCTATTGACATTTTCTTTTTCTCAGTTCGAAGAAGCTATGTGACTCCAGTGTAACACTTTTAAAGTAATCTTGGAAATATCTATACCTATAAATTTGAAAAACTTACGTAAAAATGACTCTCGTCTATAGACATATAGGCAGACATAATGGTAAATTCATTCCATACACTGAAACATATTTAAAAGTGGAAATATATATTGTCGAGCATTGAAAGAGCTATCGTATTCTTTCCAAGAAGGGATGATTGGTACAAAAATACTTTATTATATTTTGTATTCTTCTTTTACGTATGGATGATATTCGTTACAGCCATGAGAATATTAACTTATTCATTTTTAAAACTTTCCGTTTTCGTTGAAAATAATTGGTGCAAACAGAAAACCAATACATACTGATAATATCTATACACAAATAATGAACACTTCGTTTTTCATTTGCTGCTGGGAAATATAAAAACAGAATTTCCCTTCTTTTTGCGAAGATTCCTCAGAACATTGCCGGTAAGAAAGACTGAATTCCAGAGTGAGAGGAAAAAGATTTTTTGATCCCTTAAAACAATGCAGGTAAAGGAGCGGAAATAATTTTGATTAAATTTCTTAATCCAATAACCTGTTCTTCTCCTATGTGTATATGTTCCACATCGGAGAATTAGGTGACCATGTTTGAAAATGTCACAAATTGTGTGTGGGGATCTATTTTCCATTACAGAATAATAATTTCTCACGACTTGTACATACTGTAAAGCCTTCAGCCAAATGGGGGAAAGGGGTAATACGAACAATCTCTACATAGTGAATAAACTCTGTCTTCAACTTATAAGCCATGCGCATGAGCATAGATTTTATCCAACATGATTTGGTGAAAAATTATGTTACCAAAACCTTACCACACAACATCCTAGTATGTAGAAAGTACATAATTGTAAGCTATAATTTGTTTATGAATGTATTTACCCCCACACTGCAACGACACTTATGAAACCTCTGTTGCTTTCCTGAAACTTATCCGGCTTCCTAATGCATAACACAACACAAACAAACACACAACGTAATGAAGTTTTGTACAATTATATAGTGGTAGGTACCCAAACTCAAGTGTTTGAATTCACCGAGCACAACATATAAAGCAGATATAAGACAACTCACAGAATAAAAACATATCGACAGTAATTTATCAGAAATAATGAGAATGGCACAGAGGATAGAATTACTATTGAATTAAAAAATTATTATATTGTAAGAGAATTTTAAAGCAAACTTGAAAATTTAAAAAATATTTGGTTAAAAAAGCAATTGAATTCCAGATAGCAATATTTTATGCAAAAACATTATGTGTTTTTCTGTTAGATGTACAAACTAACGTTGGCTTGCTCAAAAATGACGATATTTTGGTAAAGTATGTTTTGAAAGCTTAGAAAAGAATCAAATCAGTTAAGTGAAACAAACAGTTTCAACGTTATCACGATAACTATTGTTAATTTACTATTATAGTAAATTCAAACTACTTGTTCAAATAGATACAAATAGCTCTGTCTCCACTCAACTAATTTCCTCACTTACATGGCACAAATAATATCGCAGACTTAGCTTTATGAACTCCGTAGAAAAATCTTTCGCTGTGTGGGGTACCAAGGCCTGACAAAAACACTTTACACAACAACAGGTTCAGTTAAATATGGTTCACAATTTTATTGCAAGTTTCAACCATATTATAGAAAGATTAACATGTAGCATTATGACAAGGATTACTCGTTGATTTTCAAACAATAAAATGTTTGAGGTAGTAATTCTAGTCACTCAAAGTAGCAACTCTTTGTTCTTTCCCAAGGAGCCTTATAAAATACAATACAGGTGTCCATAAATTATCACTACAAATTCAATCGTTAATAAATAATTACCTAAAGGTAATATAAGTATGCTGTTTTTTTTATGCGAAAGAACATTTCCAAAAGATTCGGAAGAATTTTTGTTTTATATTCAGGAATGATTACAAATTCACCCAAATTACCACTTCACTTATGAGAAGGCTCAATGTGTGTCTTGGTTTTTTGAGACAAGATCAGACGCATGTAATTACAGGACCTAATATGTTAAGGACCTACCTGCATGATCCACATAACGGGAGTGGCACCGTAAGTTTATGTAAACTGGCAGCGTTCTGATCCTGGCATACTCAAAATTATGTATCATTAAATTTTTAAAAGACATCTATTGAATGCTGCTACAACCAGCTTTCCACATTTAAATATCTTATACCAAACACTGTGATCTCAAAAAAAAGTTTCCTTTAACAGAGGCAACCAAGATCAACATTCAAAGGTCAGATAAAAATTAAGTTTCCTCCTGCATAACTCCTTTCTCTCTGACACTAGCACCTACTTTACTGCGAGAAAACCAGTGTATAATCTGGCTATAATACCAATTACACAATACATAAATTCAAACTGCTATCAGATTATAATTACTTTACGTAAAACCATGAACAAACAAGCACCTGCTTACAGCCAATCGAAGACCAAGAGGCGTTCCCCTGAAAGATTATTAAAAGTTAACTGAAGACGCGCACATCGCTGAGGCCTCCAAAGGTGTCTGAAAAAATTATATAAAAAAAACTATTACAATGATATTAAATTGAAAAGCAAACCATCTGATTTTGTATTCCCATTACCAAACGGTATTCACATTCTGAAGAAATAAATATAAGGACTGAATTACATAATTCCATTTTGCCCATGTGTAACTGGCTTCTAAAATCTTTCAAAAGTACTTACAAATAACACTTAAAGGCCAGAAATAATGGCAACCGACTATAGGTTTTCGTGAATTCGTTTGGCACGGCGTCGACGCATAACACACTTAACTATCAAATGCGGCAACAAAATTCTAGTGTCTTGAAAAGTCACGCTGACCCATAAGTCGAAAGGATTGATCGTTCAAACTTATGTTAAATATGTCGGCAATGCAAACCGAATTAGCAAAATTTCGAAAAAAATAATGTTAATATTCCAAAATATGGTTTAAAGTTATTGGAATAATGATTTCCATAGGGCGATCTAAATAGAATTCATCTACCCAAAATGAATTAAACTAGTGATAGCCCTACGAAACAATCCTCGAACATTCATTATTTTTAAAGAAATTCTACTGTCAGCTGCCAAACAGACCTGTGCCTTGTCGCCGAACATTAGGCAGGCGACATCGCGTGTAGCGTGGTCACAGCACCACACCTATCTACGCCAAGTGATCTGAATGAAGCCCCAGAAGGAATAGACCGAGCTAACAAACACTCAGCCAAAATTATAAATGTGTGGAGGGGAAGGCTGGGCAGAACGCACGTGCTGGAGGGAGAGGAAAACCATAGATATGAGGCAAGGAATGAGGATGGTAATACCGAGGCTGGACCCCGAGAGCCTCATTTAAGGAAATATTACAAGTAAATAAGCGATCATAAAGGAATTATATTTAATTATCAGCCTGGATTCGTCTGCGGGACTTGCCTATGTTGTCAACATGTTCTAAATGATTTTGTGGGCAGGTGCAGTTGACGATGGTCTCATTTGACTGTAGGAATGGTTGCCTATAAACCAATTTGGTGAAAGATACAATCGAATGATCCCTTCGTCAACTTCATCTACCCACACAATCATATAGAACCTCTCTTCACATGCGCGCATAAGTGTGGTCTAGGGATAAAATTCTTTCCAAACGTGCGAATTGTCTATGTTGATGACATATTAGCGACCAAACGATGCTTCATCTGTAAACAGCACAGATGACGGACATGTAGGATGCATTTGACACTGATCCAGATAATACTGCGGAAATAGTACTCTGTGTAGACAATCGTCCGGTTCCAGGCTGTGAACTGTCTGTGATATGGATGCAGCGGATTCTCACGAAGGACGTTTCTAACATTCGTCTAACTTGTTCCCATGACACTCGCATTTACACGAGTACTGACGGAAGGATTTCGATCACACATGCCATGCAGCTATTTCTTCAAAATGCAGAGTTCTCACTGTAGGAATACGCCCTTGTCCAGGTTATCATTTAACTGATCCGAACTCACGCATGCGTGGACACACAGCAGCAAACGTCGAATTTGTTGTTGATAAACATGCTGTGCTGCTCACCCATGTACATAGTAAGTAGCAACCATATCAGTTATCTCACTCCATCACTCCATCTAAGCACTGCACTAGGTCAACATATATTTGCAACAAGCTAAATATTCATAACAACAGAAGAATGCATACGATACCAAACGGTTTAAAAAGTACTCATAAGGAAATGAAAGATGATGCTGATGGTTTGTGTTAAGTGTAATTATGATCTAGTGTCCACGGAAAGCGGACAAACACTTCAATTTATTTAGCTACACATTTTGTTCACGCTGGTTTTATCCGTTTCTCCGTTTATCTAAAGACAGCTGTAAGAGTACAGAAGATCTCCTGATGCTTGACAAGTATCATCTAGTTGGAATTGTTATAGGCCGTTACACACAACAGCAACGGAGACGGCATGTTATTAGGTAGTGAACCTGTCAGTATGATCGTTGTGGAGTTCAGCTCCCTGCAGGTAAGTTGACCCAATCACTAAACAATGGGGAACGTAACATTCCTTAGATTAATTGTTTATTGATGGGATGAATTTTAATCTACACTAACTACGAAAACGTTATTAGACACCTGTCCAAAATGTTTGATTGCGCTTTTCACACTAATAGAATCTTGTGGGGCCACCTCTTGTGCCTATAATAGCAGCCGCCCTGTCTGGCATGCTCTCTATGAGTGTTTTGAAGGACATCCACGGGCATTCGTCGGCATTTCTCTTGCAACCATTTCATCAGTTTAGCAATGGATTTTGGCAGCGCCTGACGAGCCTTCAGCCGGCGATCCAATTCGTCCCAAAGATGTTCTATAGGGTTGAGGTCGGGGCTCTGGGCGGGCCAGTCCAATCGGCGGACATTGTTGTCATCGTACTACTGAATAGTAGCCGTTCAAACATATGGCACGTGGCATTGTCATCATGGAAGCAACACGGGTCCATTATGTAAAAACGCCACAGTGATGGGAGCATTTCATTATCCGGAATGTTACTATAGGCCTCTGTGTTCACGCTACCACGGACAAACACCAGCGGTCAACGCCGAAGGCCGTGAAACACAAGTCAACTGACGTACTGAATAACCTATCTTCACGGTGGCCCAGTTACTGTTTGGTACATAGTGTATTTACAATCTAAACTGATCCCGTGCTTCGGCTCCATGGCTGAACTATGCGTTCAAACGGATTTGAAATATTCTGTAGAAAAAAAACCAGTGCGCGGTGCCAGTATTAAAAGGTAGATACTGCCGGAGAGAAAAGCAGCTTCATTATGGTTTCGAACGAGACAAATATATATACTACCATTTCAGTGAAGTTACCAGAGTAAAATCGATGATGTACACTGGAAGCAAGATGCTGAACTGCCTCGCCTGACTCTATAGTCCGATTAACTGTGGGTGTTGGCGTATAGTCTGAGCTCGAGTGGCACAGCAGCCTAGAATAATAACAAACTTCTCAACTCGATTCTCTTAATGCAGACGCCTGAGGAGCATAATTGATTTCGTGAGGGATGAAGGTCCTAATATAATAAAAAAGAGTAACAATATTTGATTTATAACTTATTCGCTCCGATAATATTTACAGCAATAAATTATTATCTCCGATTTATATCTTCTTATGTAACATTGAGTGCATCATTTAAGGTCTATTTCAACTCTAATTAACGCCCTTCATTGTCTCTGTAAGTTAGAGTCAATTAACTGATACTCATTACAAACACGTGCTAAGATTATCTGTTGTCATCATTTGTAATGTCTTTCACTCACGCATATAGTCCAATAGTCCAGCCTGCCAGCTGCGACCTTTGCTGCTTAATACTCGCAGTCGCAAACTTTGCTTCCGCTGGTCACGTCTCCCACTGCTCATCTTCTCTCACTCGGAACTCAGTTACTCATTCACTCGTCAACTTCATCTTACCTGCCGGGTCGAAGGACAGCCGCAATATTTATAGCTATGGCCGTGACATCTTGAATGTTAAAATACACCCACAGTCACACTTAGAGAACCAGGTCAGTAATACAGAGCAGTCTTCAGATAAACAGAGAAACGAATACAACCAGCGTGAACAGAATGTGCAGCTAAAGAGATTGAAGTGTTTGTCCGCTTTCTGTAACCAACGTGCTGCCACCATCGGTAGAACTTCCACCTCTGTTATATAACGGCTCTCCGTACTCGTCGCTCGCTCGTACGGTGGCCAGCGGTATATAACACTGCCTTCTCCTCAAGTGTGTTCATTCCGAGCAGACTCTGCAATGTCAGGACCTTCATAAAGTGCCAGTCGTTCGATGTAAACAACCTTCGTCTTCGCCAAAGAGCCCATGACGACAAATACGTAAGATCACATTATTTAGCATCTTCAGAATCCGTTAGGCGCCTTACCAACATTTCTGTAGCTTAGGGAAGAACCTCTTTCTCCTGTGTTGGTTGTGAAAAACACCAGCTGTCCTTCTTGAAATACTGTGCCCTACATTGTCCTATCATACTGCATCTTCATCCTGTCACTGTTTATTCTGAAGTGCTCTCTAGCAAAATCATGAATGTCTAAAATTCTGTTATGTAATTCGCTATCTTATTCATGGGCTGAACCTTCCTCTTCTGCCGGTGGGCCAAACAGCAAGTCACTGGTGAGGCATAGGTCTCATCCATACAGCATCTTTGATGATGTTACACTTATTCACTGGAGAACTGATGAGTAGTAAGCAACAAGAAACCTTGACAGCCTTTAATTCCAGTGGTTATGAGTGTCTGCCATAAACATCTACAGATACTGCTCAAGAGAGCGGTACAGCCTCTCGACCATTCCATCCAGGTGAGGGTGTAAAGCTGTAGTCCTAGACTTTTTCATCAACAAAATTTTAGTCACCTCCTGAATGACCACAGCTTCAAATATTCCTCCCTTATCAGAATGCAGTTCTAGTAGCACCACAAACCTCGAAAATACATATTCTATGAGTTCTTCGGCCACAGTATGTGCTTCGTACTTCGGGAGGGGAATGACCTCAACCTAATTATGAATATAATTTTGAGCCACCAGTAGATAACGACTACATCTCTTTGTGACAGAATGTCTACTGCCAACCTTTCCAATGGGGTTTTAACAGTACATTTCTGAAGTTAACTTTGTCCTCTGTTCCTTGACCCTTCCTCTCAGTGCATATGTTGAGCAATGGGCAGCACTTATCAACATCCTCTAGAAACTGAAGCAAATAGAATATTAGTCTAATTATATTTTTGTGTATTATAACACCAAAGTGCCCACTGGCTGCCTCATTATACAATCCTTTTTAAGACTTCTGGAATCTGGTAGTCTGGAAGGGCCAACTTCAACCATGTGTGTTTACCATCATTAATTTCCCAGATTATTTAAAATATACCATTCTTCTATATGAAGGTATGACTTCCCCTTTTGGCAGACAGCTAGCTTCTTTTCCCTTTATTATTGGCTGCAATGTGTGATCATTCATGTGGTCTATAATATTACCATCATCATCATTCCAGGTATGTATCCTATCACAAGGTAGAAAATCTTGAACTCTTGTCCTCCGTACCTTCAGCGATTCACCACTCTTTATTTCCTAACCTTTGCAATGACAATCATATGACCCACATGTCCTCCTATAAAGTGCATTAGCATTGATGTGAAGACATCCATATCTGTGCTGTATTTCAAAGTCATATTCTTGAAGATGCTCAATGCACAATGCTATTTTACCTTTGGGGTCCTAAGATTTAGTCGCCAGCACGATGAAACATGGTCGGTTCTTAGAATAAAATGTCTGCAATAAATGTAGTGTTGGAGGTGTGAAATTGCCTTCACCATGGCCAGAAGCTTCTTGCATGTAACACAGAGGTATCTCCCATGCTTAAGCAACAAATTACTGAATAATTCTAGTGTATTTTACTTCCCATCTTAAACCTGAGATAACACAGCTCCAATGCTTACATCACTACCATCTGTATAAAAACCAATACACCCTCAGTTTATGGAAACCCAGGAGTCTAGGATATATCAGCATTTTCATTAGTTTGCTTAGAGCATCTTCACACTCAAAGGTCCAAAGAAATCTTATTTTCATTTCAAACGGTTTATGCAGTTGTTTGGAAATCTTATCGATAACAGTTACAAATCGACAATAGTGCACACATAATCCCAAAAAAATTCCGCACTTCGGATTTGTCTGTTGGCGTCGACCAATTTCTTATTGCTATGGTCTTCTCGACATCTGTTTCGATTCCATGGGCCAACAATACCTGCTCAAAAAGTTTTATTTTCTTTTGCAATAGGTGAAACTTCTTAGGAACCAGTTTAAAGTTGGCTGCAGCTACATTCTGGAATACAGAGTCTAAGAAAGATAACTGCTCTTTAAATACCAATTATTTTACAACGATGCCATATAATTAAACTTCACATTCACTTAAAGGCAAACCTTTTTCCATCAAGGGTTTCGAAGGTTGTCGGGGAATTGCATACCCCGAATTGTGTTACCTGACATTCCAGGTTCCTTTCCCTTGTATACAAAATGCAGTCTTCTATTGTCCTCTGGAGCCAAATCGCATTAGCATTACCCACTCTACATTTCAAATTAGAAAGCCATTGTGAACCTGCTATGATGTTTAATGTGTCATCTAACATTTGAAGCCGATAAAAGTCTTTCTTTATCACATCATTAAGCTGGTTAGAATATACACAAAACCTCTGAGAGAGATTGTTATTCTTAACATTTAAAATAACTGACTACCATGGCCTGACTGATCGTTTTATCACATCAAACTCCTCTGTTCCCTACAGAATACCCTCAACCACCTCATGTGAAGCTAGTGGCAGTTTCTTGGTGTCTACTTACTGGGTCTAGCATATTATGTATCAATGAGGTAGTAGATCATATTAATCTTTCCATGTTAATTTGGTCCACTCGAGAAGGCATCCCTATTTCTATGCAGCAATTCCAAAACAGACCTCCCCAGTCAACAGTTTAAACCATTATGTTTGTGCTGGCAGTTCATCCAATACTTCTGGTAGAGTACATTCTATTTGTTATTCTATATAATTTTTTTGGAACATATGGAATTACCTGTGTGACCTACAAATACGTATCACAGCCTCCTCCTCAAGACGAATATCACTATCAAACAAATTTATCATTCTAACTGAAAAACTGTCAGAATTATATAGACCAAAGTTCTTGCTTCAAAAACCTTACCAGATAGGAGAGCACCGCTCCCTGTTGTCGGACGATCGCTGGTGGGAAGGCCCGAATATGACTGGTCTTACTACTGTTATGGTCACCCCAGTGTCGAAGACCATTTGGCAAGGAACACCATTCAGGTTCCCCTCCACAACTTTTACCTTCCAATCCTGTTTTATATACCGTGCATGAAATAAAATGGAGGAATTCTGTCCAACAGTCACCGAATTTCGTCTCCTAAGATCAGCATTTACAAAATTTTCCGAATGAGCTGTATTCTCACCTTCCTACAGCCTCCTCTCATCCCGCTACTGCTTCTGCGACTCTGGGAGAAGGCTCTCAGGTACCCCGGGTGTCCACATGACCATCACTCATGCAGTTTTGGTGGGGGATGGCGAGGCTTTAGAGCACGGACCCTTGAAGCGATGACCTTCACAACCATGTGCAACTCCTTCAGTGTCTTCTTCATGTTGTCTTCGCCGTCTTCAATCAGCTTCATTGCACATACTGGGCATAGGGTATGGCTTCTTGTCTGGCCGACTCCACCTACAGTGCTACCGGGGCAGGGCGTCCTGTATGCTGTGGTGTGCAGCCAGATATACTGTTTTTCGTACGTCTATGTCGGCGATGACGTCGATGAAGACTAATGCTCTAATGCCATGCGACTCCTTGACGCACCCTTCCAGAGATAGGTGGTAGAGCAGCACAGTGTCTTGCCGTAGCTCCTGCAATGGCTCTCCTGACCGCTGGGTGCGACTTCGCAGTTGTGCATGGTGGGTACGTCACTGGTATTGGTCGCCGAAATGTAGCTCCAAAGCCGACACCAGTGAGGAGTACTCTAGAAGATGTCGCTCTGGCAGAACTTGTAGTATGCTCAATGCGAGGTCCATCAGTACAACGATCAGGTAGTAAGCCCGCTGTTTTTATGTCTGATCATTTAGGGTAGCTATTATTTCATAGTGGTGTTGGTACTCCCACCAAGAAGTCTAGCCATCGAAAAAAGAAGAGGGGCTTAATTGAGACCCCTTCCTCCACTGCCGACTGCGCGACACCAATACTGCTGTACTGCTGACCGTCCTCCTTAAAGATATCAACTCCCTCCCACCTCATCCCACTCAGGCACAACCAGACACGACCAACATTTCTCTGGACCAAAAATGTCCCGGGTAAACTCCAATGATGACAATCATGTAGGACCTGGAATGAGATTTATAGACGGAACATGGAATGATGACCACAAGGATCTTCTTGAAAGATCACATGTGTAGGTATGGAATGAGTGTGTGTGTGTATTAATGAATACCGTCTCAGATATGAAAAGGAGCAGAGTGGTTTGACTATGCCCTTTGCCCCCGGGTTGCGAGGTGGCAGGGGATGTTTCTGACTACCGGGCATTCCCCAAAACTAAGTCCGTCACAACTCGGGCGCATGGGGATGCAAATTGCAGTTAACGGGGATACTGTCATGCTTAAATTCAATTGTAAAGGACAAACGCAGAGCACGAGTAGTTAGTGAATGGGTGAGTAGTTAGTGTAGTTTTATTTATCGCTTTCGGATAGCATGACGGTTTCATAATTCTAAATTTCCCGGTGGACCCTGAAGATCAACAGACACGATTTAGCTTTTGTATTGCGGGGGCTAACATAATAATAGAAAGAAGCGCTCTAGGTATGACATTTAATACGTAACGGACACCATGAGTGGAGGTTCGGTGAGGCCTGCGCCGGTTACACTGGGAGATTTGTCCTCCGAGGTTGCTGTATTAGTGTCGATTTGCAGTGCTTCCTCACTTTTCTCGGCTGTCGATGATGGGATAGTCCAACTCTGTTGCTGAAGAAATTCCTGCCATTCTTTCTTCAATGAACACATTTCATTCTCGACACTGCTCATCCTTCCACTGACACTGTTCTAAATTTCCTCCACACAGTCAATTCTCATGTTCACTAACTCGCTAATGGCTTCGATTTTCCTGTTTACATTCTTATTTACACAGTCGGTATTTCTGTTTACATTATCATTTACAGAGTCGGTTTTTCTGTTTTCATTCTCATTTACACTATTAACATTTTCAATTACACAACTTATTTTGATATTTACAGTTTCATTCTTGCTTGCTTTCTCATTAATAGCTGGGCTATTTGCATCTTTTTGCAAGCTATATTTACACTCTCAGTAATACTAAACATATGGATAACTGGCCCCTGCATTATTGCTTGCAGTGCTACCAGTTTCGTAGAGAGATATTTTCCTTGTTAAGATAAACTGTGTCAGTTGTAAAAAATAGTCTTAATTAATTTCACCTTCAACTATTATAATCAATCAATTAGTTTTTAATCACTAACTAATAGCTTATCGTCTAAAATTATTTGCATTTATTAATTAATAATTGCCTTCATCCCACTTCTCACATCAGTATTACATGCAGTTGTTTGAGGGTCGTATCTGGGTTCGCGAGGGATAGAGGTCTTTAAAAATAATAAAATTAATTAAATTGGTTTTCTGATTTATTCACTCCGCTATTATTTATAATATTAATTATCCGTCTCCCAATTAAATCTTTTTATTTAACAGTGTGTGCAACATTTAAGTCTATTTCAACTCTAGTTAACCTTCTTAATTGTCTCTGTTGGTAACAGTCTATTAACACACACTATTAATTATTGACCCATTTTTATGGCGTAGGCAAGCCTTACTTATACTGCTTGACTGAACGCGCCATAACTTGGTGTAAAGAAAGCGAGGACACGAGTCGCCAGGCACTTTGATAATACGTGCCAGTTTATAAAACAAGGGAACAAAACGTGAAATATTTAAGCGCCACGGAACTATGCATGTGGTCTTACTGCAGTCAGCCGCTGACAGGAGTTCCATCCATCGGAGCTGAAACGAGGATCAGCATTCGGCAACATAAAGGTGACAACTCTCCAGTAGTTCCTTAAAGTTCGAATTCTTTTTTTTTGAGATTCGTACATAGATTAAATAAATTACTATATTCCAAAATAATTACATTAAGTATAAATAATATCTAACTAATATCAAGCTCTTCCGTAGTATAGGAAACGAATATAAATGTAACATAATGTAAAATCATTGTATAACGTAACATAAATCTTTGTGCTGTTGGTGTATTTACAGAACTACATGAAGTTAACGAAATTGATTATCAAGTCTGCTTGATTATTTGCCACGTCTGTATTTGGTAGCCCAGATTAATAAACTGAAGTTTTGTTTGAAGAGGGGTTACTATTTGAAGAGGCAATATGTTTACTGCAAAAAAAGTTTACTTTGTTTTACTTCGCTCCCCCCCATCACCCTTACCAAAAGTGAGGTTGACGTACGTCTGAACGTTTCCAAGCCCTGAACAAGCCACCAGGCAGCGCTCCTGGCGCGGCAGAGCGCTGTCTGGTGGCTACTAATTGCCACGAGTTCAGCCTCGCACACTCTGGCACCTTCCATACGTCTCTCCGATATTCCCGCCGCCTCCTTAACCTTCCCGAGCCGCGTTTTCGGGCATAAATATTCGTCCCCAGCCCAAGCAAGTGTGCAGTGTTCCTCATTGAGTTGCGTGGGCTGGCCGACAATAGATCATGTCTACACCACACCGTACTTCGGGACTTCAGCATGATAGACATGTTTTTCCTTTTTTTTTGGCGTGCTGTAGGAATGGTCTCCCTGACCACGATTTGCCAGACTTGTTTTACTGCTAAGGAGTTTAGTGGATATTATAAGGCGTGCCTTTATGCTTATGGTTAAGTGTGTTGAGGGTTTCTGCTCCTTTCCAATGGTATTCTTCAAATTGGGATTCCATGTTGTACTTTTTAGTGAATCATCATCAGACGAACTTTACTTTCAAAGTTTTAATGCTTCTTGATTTCCTCAGGGAGTCGTTTTACATTTTTAATGGGATTTCCGAAGTGTTTATTCAGGTTGGGTGATTTCTCAGGATATATTAATATTGTTGTTATTCTGTTTGTTCCAGTGCATGTGTGTCCCCTCCTTCTCCAAGTTCTCCGATTGGTAGCAAGCAATATAAATTTACTGATGAAATTGATATTTTACAAACCAAGTTGCATGGTCGTTATTCTTGGTGATAATGTATAGATTGGCTTAAATATGTTTGTAGTGATATTGGAATTTTAGTGTCCATGCTTTCTTGATATTTTTTTATGGGGTGCGTCCTTCTCCTTGCTTTCCTTAAGCCCTGCTACGTCCTAAAGGGTCGTAACTGCTTGATACTCGCATTCGCAGTCTTCGATTCCGCTGGTTACTTCTACCATTGCTGGTCTTCCATAGCTCGTAAATCAGTCGCTCATTCTTTCATAAACTCCAACTCATCTCAACTGCCAGCCAGTAAGCCTGCCACAATATTTAAAGTGTTTGCGGGACCATCTAGATTGTTCAATGCATCCCGAGTATTGCTCAGAGAAGGAGATCAGTAATCCAGATCAGTCTTCAGATAGATGCAGAAATCAATACAACCAGGGTGAACAGAATGAGTAGAAAAAGATATTGTCGTGTCGGCTCGCTTTCTTTACCTGATGCTTTGCCATTATCGCTTTCGATGCCGCCTCTGTCATATAACGGCTCTCTGTTATCTTCGCTCATTCGCACGGCGTGCCAGCGACAACTAACAATAATTAGCGATAGTCATCTGGGCATACGTTTGTGGATTCGTTGTTTGGCGCGTTCATTTTCTTCTCAGAAAATAGGCACTCTGAGCAAAGGAATATTGGCCAGAAGAGATCAAAAAAACTTAACTTAGTCCGCATTTTTTTTTGTTACTATCATACTCAGTTTATTATGAAAGGAAAAATATCGTGATATTGGCGAAAAATCGCTTTTAGAGCTTGCATGCGCATTTTCCATAAGAGTTGGGAGCAAACTATAACCATACAGTCATAGCTTCTTCTGTGGTTTTGTACAGCGTGTAATAACTCCCACTGTAACATTTCTAATGTGCAGAGTGTAGCATGACGACAGAAGTACTCCATGCAGGTTCAGCGTCTTGCGCATAGGAGCGATGTGCCGCTCGGCGCGAGTATTATTGACGCCCATATCGATGTGCCTCGAACGCGGGAAATAATCTCGTGTCCTCGTACATCTCAGCAAAAATAGACACACCAATATAAATTACTACGAAACTGTAATAAAATTACATAAACATTAATATGTTTGATTTGTTTAAAAATTAAATATCAGAAATGTTATTGCATGTTCCATAGCCGAAGATAAATATAAGATAAATAGGGAATATACAGAAAATATAATAAAGTATTGTTATATGTTTGTTACATACAAAATTTACACAATTTTGCAATTTCCAATGTAAGTTAATGTTTGCAAGACCACGGAGAAAGTTTTAGCTATGGATCTAAAATGTTAATATTTAGTCTTTCCAACCGAATTTTATTTCCACAATGAACACACAAGTGCAATTTGTTAAAGTGGTTATAAATAAGAACAAATAAAAAATAATTAAATGCAGCAACAAAGAGATAAACAGAGATTTTTAATTTTGACACACTTCTATTTTGTTGTATAAATTAATTAATTCTTGGCCACCGTACATCATTTACTGATTGTTCTTATATACTGTAATATCCATCTTTACGCCTGAAATTGAATATTTTCAGTCCGGGAATTATTTTTGTATGTTATTAAATTAATATTGTAATTATATACATTTTTTATTATATTTAATTATTAATTAAGATTTACCTATATTAATATTATATAATATTTATGTAAATTAAACAAATGCTATTTAAATCACAAGTTTTATTAAAATATTATTTATAATAGGAATATTATAGTAAATATAATATTACATGTATAATTAAATAACTATTTAAAATATAATATATAATATTGACAATATACTAATTAATTTATAATTATTTATTCTGCCAAAACAATTATTAAGATATCTTTACTGTCATGCTGCACCTCTAAATGTGTGGTGTGGCCCAACAACCATGTAATGAAACATATTAACTGTTTGTGTAATGAGAGAGAGAATGGGGACCAGTATACTTCTGTGTATGGGAGCGTGGAGTTTCGGCATTTGTTCCGTTAAAGGTATTTCTGTGTAAAGTCTCAACCCTTTCTGCGTCGTCACGATCGTCCAAACTGACTAACCGATTAGCATGATTATTGAAAAACTAGAATTATTTACCATTTAACTCCTTGGTAACACAAAAACAATGTGAAAGCTGGAAATTAAATTCACTGTAGTGACGCATGAAGGCAGTCTGACGAGTTAAATTGCCCGGCCCAATCCTGATTATAAGTAGGAATACACACATACTGGATATTACAAATTTGAAGTAAAGTGTACTCTTTGTAATCACAGCAACACTGCAGTCTGATAGCAAAACATAACAACCACATACACAATATGGACACTAAGAGAACACATGCTGTGACTATTGAATGTCAAATATGGGTGACTGTATTACAAAACACGTGGTCGGTTAGTTGTACTCAGAATTATTTGACTTCTACCAGACAATAAAAAACTTCATTCAGATGGCCTTAAATATTAGCAAATTATTTGTGGCTACGACAAAATTTACAATATATTTTTGGAAAATAATGCTTCGGGTAGAAGTCTTTGTAACACTAGTGCCATCGTGGTGGTAAAGAATTAGTATTAAAAATTAACCAATCACGCAAAAAAAATCTTTAATAATTCCTCCAAAATATTTACTTTAATAAAAACTTGAGCAATAAGCTAGCTGTAGAGAAGTATTCAATTCAGGTTTGCCGTTGTAAATGTTGGAAAAAATCGTGTACGTCCTAAAACATCATGTCGACATGACGGATCTTCTAGAAGGTTTGCTATCGGTGTTGTTTTAAAAACGTAACTTAGAAATATCATATCATCTATTATATAAAAGATAATTTCTGGCATGCGTCTATCTATATCACGGCGCTTATCTCGAGAAGCATTGAACGGATTTGAATGCGGTTTTTACTGTTAAAATCTGTTAAGATCTTGGAAGTTTATATGTATTAAAATCTCCGTAGAACTAATAGGATCTGAGCGTTAACGATATCACTGTATCAATTAGACAAAACATTTTCTGCAATATGATTACCGAACTAAAAAAAGCATTTTTAAACAAGAGTTCCGTCATTTCATTATTTCTTTTTCGTCTATGGACTATCCCTTCTTTCCCAAGAGCCAGTGGCTCAGTGGCAATTCCATTCTCAGGTGAGCTCGTAGTGGCTAACTGGCTGGAGCACTCTCAAGAGGGTCCTTAGTGGTTCAGTGGATATAAATATATCGAGTGCGACCGCAGAGGGCCAGTGGATTGGCTGATTTGAATGCAATTTGATACAGGCTTAGATTATATTCTGTATTAACAATTAGGTTACTTTTCATCCTGGAAATACGAACTCTTTTTTATGGAATATTTAAAATATGCCACCAACCATTAAGATGGAACTCTTTGTAATTATAATTAAATAGGGGCTCCGTCCGGTGCCTTCTTTTATGAAATTGCCACGTGCCTAGATTAGTTATCATGTTACAAATTTTTCGTTATCATACAAAGACTGAAAGAAAACATAATCCAAATATAAATGTAGGTAATAATGAAGTTATGTAAAATTAACTCAATATTGATGCGACTGCTGCCCCATTTGATATTTCTTTATCCACTTGGCCACTGTGGCCCCACTTGATACAGTTCTATCCACTTAGCCACTGCGACCTCACATAAATCACTCTAATCACTGAGCCACTGCGAACCCACTTGGAATCGCTATATACACTGAGCACTAAGGCCCCGCTTGGAATCGCTCTTTCCAGTGAGTCACTAAGTCCCCACTTGGAACTAACCTGAACATTGAAACGAGAGAATGGAGCTGGCCGCCCACTATTAGCAAGGGTTGGCAAGGGATAGCAAGGGGTGGCGCGGTGGCTGTCCGCCCACTTGCGGGTGGCAAGGAGCAGTAAGGCGTAGCAAGGTGCGTATAACCATGGAACCGAATGAAACTTCGCGCCAGTTGTGAAAACATCTGATATCAGTGAGGATGAGGTGACGTTGTTAGCAGTTTGGGCTAACGAAGAAGAAGAGGCGCGACATGTTAGAACATGGGTACACGAGATCCACACTAAAATACCTGTGTTTTGTGAGCATCATCATCTATTTCCATATATTTTGCGGGACACACAGACATTCATTAAGTACTTTCGAATAGCTCAAGAAAGGTTTTATTAAATCTTGAACATGATCAATCCTGTTATCGAATATCAAGACACCAAATTTCGTAAAGCTATTTCAGCTGAAAAAAGATTAGCTACATATTTGAGGTAAGAATACAAGCCAATTTAATTCAACAAAGTGTGTTATTGTATGAGTATTATGTAACATGACGGTTGTAATGTATATAAAAGCCATGTCTCCCTTAATGTATACTATATTAATACTATCAGACCTCAAGATAAAATCTCACACAAAACATAATACAAACATTATTCCCATGTCAATAACCGTACTATATAACCTCTCAGTTGAATCTCAAAAACTACTATACATACAATAATGCGCTTATCTAAATACACAATTATATTTCAAAAATAACAAACCAAAATACAAAATATTCCCTACACCTTATATCGTTAGTTTTGTTTGAGTACCCAATTCTTATGTTGTTGTAGTTGAACTGCTAAATTAAATTTGGAAATGAATTTACCTGAAAAGGTGGTTGATATTTGTAATATTAGGTGGTTCTGGTCTTGGTGAGTAAGGAGAATGAGGCGCAGAAACGATTGAGTTCTGTACATCTGTCTGGGTATAAGGAATGGCTTGTGGTGAATGAAGGATTTAGTTAAGGAATAGCCAATAAGAGAGCTGGCATTAAATGAGAATTATTTGAAATGTTTGAAGGAATCGGCACTGGACACATAGACTGAAAATAACTTGGTGCTGTTATCAAAGAAGTTTTCATAGAAACTTGGAATTTCTGAAATTCATTGCATCAAATCCTACTTTGTTTACTAAGGTAGAGATGTCTGAATCTATTTGTATTTATATACGAGGAGGAAAGGTGAGCAATGTTTCAACTACACAACTATAATATTTAGTAATATGGTAATTTACTCTCTTTTCTTCATTTGTCGACTTTTTGAAGTTCATATACTCCCGAAAAACGTCAGCAGTCTTCGACGAAACTGGAGTTGGTTTTCTTCTAGGACTTCACTTGGTCCTGTGACCCAATAGTTTTGTGCTGATGGAGAGGATATCATCGATGTCGTATTGGATGTCTTGGATTCTTCACACCTTGATAGAGACTCTGGAGAAAGGGGCTTTATGTGTGAAGAATGGTCGTCGCTCTGGAAATCTATAAAGGGCCTCAAGAATTCAATCTCAGACTCGTAACGCCACGGTCTCAACTTCTTAGCTTCTTTGCCACTTTTTTTGCCGACTTCTGAGAGCTATTCTGTAACTTTCTGTCAGAGACTTCCATCTGGCCGTACGGAAAGAACCTTAAAAAACAGTCCATTGATATATATGATTTTGTTTTAGCCAATAGTGTCACAAGTACAGATACTACATTCGCGAAAAGATTTCCGCACTGGCTGCCGCATTAGGTATATTACTGGGTGTCTACTGTAATTATATTACTAACAAACTCTGATAGGCTTGCAGACACCAAAGAATCGGATAAGTTGTAATCATCCAGTCATGAATATAAGCCCTAGATAATCCTAACATGTTTGGACAGGTAGGTAAACACGCAGAGAATATTTATGCGAAAATATCGTGTCCTGAGACATAATACATCACAAAAAAATGATTCATTTAAATGAAACATATCATTTTATTTCTGTATTTTTTCAGGTTTCTTACGACCGGCGACAGGTATGCTACAATATAATTCAGCTACTGACAAGATGAAACATAAGACAGGAGGCTTGTGTATCAGACATGTGATGCAATATGGCAAAAACTTGGACAGATACTTTTGGCCCCACCTGACAAGAAACCATGGGAAGAAACTGAACAACAATTATTTTCCAAATTGCATCGGAACTATTGATGGTTAATACATCGTCATTCCCAAACCAGCACTTTGTGGTTCACTATACTCTAACTGCAAGGAGTTTCGTTGCTTGGTTTTGCTAGCAGTAGTAGATGCCATTATAAGTTTCCAGCAATCGATGTTGGTGCATATGGAAAAAAACATTGACGTATGTTATATTTTCCCAATTCCCATTTCAAAAACAATTTCATGTTGGAAGACTGGATTTCCCGCCTGACAAGCCATTACGACGAACTCAACAGCCAATGCCTAATGTTTTGATAGATAATGAGGTTTTTCCACTTAACAGGAACCTAATGAGACCGTACAATCTGCTACATAACGAAGAGAACAATGTTTACAACTATCGACATAGCAGAGTTAGAAACACATGTGAGGATACGTTTGGAATGATGTCTAAAAGGTTTCGTGTGTATCAAAGAAGGTTGGAAATAAAACTCAAATACTCATGCAAGATTGTTTTAGGTTAATGCTGCCTGCATAATTTGTTACGGGACGACTCTGATGAAACACTTTCAGAAATAATGGAGAACGAAGAAATTGCTAGATATAGTGAACACGTCATGCAAGATTTGTGGCATATGGCTGGTTCCTTTTTGTACACCGCTTATAAAGTAAGGGATGATTTCAAAGACTGCTTCAACTCCCCAGCTGGGTCTGTCGACTGACGGCGTTATGTTCCTAGAGAAACGGAAGTTGTGCAAAGTATGGGAAAATGAAGTAGTAAATATTTTTGGTTGTTTTATCTTGAAAGTGTCTAGTTTACCATGTTTGTCTACATTGACACGCGAACAAATGTTTGTTAGCAAAATGTTAAATATTTACGTATGTTTGAATGGTTGGTAAATTTCATAATGATAATTAACAACAACTAATGAATGCAGGAAAACCAAGTGTTACATACCTGATGTGTTTAACTTCTGTGCAATTTCCTCTTAATATTTTCTCTTACATTTATTTTATGGTTGTCATTATCACCTAGATAATATAGGCTCTTGTAAGCTCGTATAAGAGTGATTACCACTTCGTCATGTATGTCAGCCATCTCTGCAAAACCAGTAGATTAATTAGGTCTATTATGTATTTCTAATGGCTACATTAAGGCTGTGTGCCACGATGAAATGCTGTACACAAGCTCCGTTGGCCTGTATGGAAGGGAGACGGTGTGGATGTTTTGCAAACAAAACCTCATTAGTCGCAGCCTACCGCTAACCTGACTCGCTAACATTGCCAATTTGTAGAAAACTATTCATAGATAATTGCTCCTTATAAATACAAAAAACGTCTATGGAAATGTACAGTAAACTACAAAATCTGGCTCAGGAATTTCTACAACATTAGCCGCTGATGATTGTAATTCATATTCAAAGAAACATTTCATTGTGCCACAGGTACATCACATAACAGTGTTTCTAAGTGTTTTTATTCAGATGTTCTGTGTTCAAACTTCGGATACAAATAAACACTGTGGCATTTTAAGTCGCCTCCTTCCTCTGCTCGACCGCCCACTACAGGCAAGGCATAGCAAGGCGCGACACCGCTAGAAGTCCGGAGACTTCTCTGGCGCGGCAGATTGCCACCTGTTGCCGATAGAGGGTGGATGTCCACTTACTTCCGTGGGTTTTGTTCCAGCAGAAATTTTCTCTTTACCGCGCCTTCCCACTCCTTTCCACTGGTGGGCGGCCACCTTTATAGAAAAAAAAATAATATTCCATTCCCTTCAAATCTCTATGCATTAATACAAAACATTCATGTAGGAAAAAAGTAATTAAAATATGGATATTTTGGGTAAAAGGTAACAATTGCGTAATCTGATCTTACTGAAATTCGAACTTAACCTGTATTCGACCCTGACGTTTGACTCTGCTCATTTTAAAGAACTACTGTTTAGTTTCGAGGGACTTAGAA
Source organism: Dryococelus australis (assembly GCA_029891345.1). Taxonomy (NCBI): domain Eukaryota; kingdom Metazoa; phylum Arthropoda; class Insecta; order Phasmatodea; family Phasmatidae; genus Dryococelus; species Dryococelus australis. The sequence goes on from CM057002.1 coordinate 113,124,042, forward strand.
GTATTAAATACGGACAGACATACAGAGACCGTCTCCTTATTGTATTAAATGTTTCAATTATTCACGTGGATGAAGCCGCTGGTAACAGCTAGTCTTAGCTGTATTAAGTGGTCAACACGTAAGGTTTTAAAGGTGTTGAAGTTCAAGGGGATATAAGTACGCCGCCGGGGCGTCCCTTTGGATGCGCATTATCCCAGTCTTCCCTATATGTAAGCCCAAGACTGACTTACGGTGCTAACATACTGTTCAACGGCGCCTTAACAGACATCTCACACGTGCTTTCTAACGTCTCTGAAAGCAACGTAGATAGAGGCAATACAGGTCTACTTATTGCTTAGTAAACCTCGCGTCTTCGTCTGTATTAGACGGCCAGAAATATCAGGCGTGCGAACTGGGATTTCCCTATGAAAAATTTAATTTTAAAATATAATGCGCAGATCTCTCTGTCGGCTGCCTGATGTAGTGAGACATAAAGGCTGTCTTTCTTTCTTCTCGAAAACTCAACTAAAGAACGTTCTTTGAAAACACTACCATTGCGAGGGTAAAAATTCGAAATATTTTGTACTGTTCTGCAGCAATGAACAAAATTGCAAAGAGTCATATGGCCTTGTAAGAACACGCACACAATCTATTAACAGAAAGACAATTAAAATAAGTTAGGAATGGAAAATACCGCTAATACCAAAACTATATAAAGGGCTGTGTTTCTAATCAAACAAATATTTCTTGCCACAAAAATGTAATAAATCATGTCAAAAAATATATTAATCCTCTTAAACATAACAATTACGTGTTTCAAATGATTAATTCTTAAATCTAAGAAACAATACATTACATGCTTATATTTGACTTTTTAACATGTATCGTTTCCATGAAGTACAAATGAACAGAGTGTACTCTATTTACAGGATGATCATACACCCCATACTTTTCAATTTTAGGCCTGATAGAGAATGAAATTAAATTTAATAATATTTTAGAATTGTCATCTTAATTTCCGCCCAACGTATGGATCGGAAAGATAGCGCACAGTACCAGCGATTTTGAAAGTCTTTGGAAAGCAATGTCTTCTACTGAGGTACATCTCCCGTCCAGTTAAAGTCCTGGCGCCTCACAGTCAACCAGATAGTCCCAGGAACACAGCTGAGGAACCACTACATTCGTCCTCTGCACGTGTCACCAAACTTGACCTACCATATTAGTGTGCGCTCTCTCTCTCTCTCTCTCTCTCTCTCTCTCTCTCTCTCTCTCTCTCCTCTCTCGTCGTGGTTCGACATAGTATATGCAAAGAGGTCATGTTTACTGTATGTTAATAAGATATAGACATATTTTGGACTGTAATGTTAATTTATTTTACATTGGTTTTTAACTGAATGTACACTATCTACCAGAAAGTAATTGAGCACCTGTCTACAATGTTTACTCGGTGGTTGTCACCCAGTTAGAATCTCGTATGGCCACCTCTTGCGGCTATAACAGCAGCCATCCTGTCTGGCATGCTCTCTACGAGTGTTTGCAGGACATCCACGGGGATTCGTCGTCATTCCTATTGCTACCATTCCATGAGTTGAACAATGGATTTTGGCTGCGCCTGACGAGCCCTCACCCGGCGATGCAATTCGTCCCAAAGATGTTCTATAGGATTGAGGTCGGGCCAGTCCAATCGGCGAACATTATTGTCGGCGTACCACTGCATAGTAACCCTTGAAATATGACACCTGGCACTGTCATCCTGGAAGTAACACGGGTTCATTCCGTAAAAACGACACAATGTTGGGAGCATATCTTTATCCAGAATATTACATTACGCCGAATGCTGTGAAACACCAGTCAACTTATTCACTGAATTACCTATCTTCACGGGTGCGCAGTTACTGTTTGGTATATAGTGCAATTCTGACACACCTCAGATGAGTATTTGCAACATATTAAAATAACGAAATTTTAATTTTTATAAACCGCCAATCCATATGACTCTCAGTATTCCATGATAATTTCACACCATTTTCTGAGGTTTGACATATTATTATTCTAATATCAAAATGTTACATGTATATGTTAATTTTATTTTTCAATATATAATTTGTGAATTTTGAAGCATTATAAGCTATTTCCTTTTATTATTTGAACGGTATTTAATATTTTGTTATATTTTATTTTATAGTGATTACTAGAAGGAGTTTGTCATTGGCGAGTTAAAGGGTGAAATGCCGGAAGACAATGTTTCTGGGTGGGACCTTTCAAATGGATGGCTAGTTAATATTTAGCTGGGATTTCAATCTGGGAAATCTCTAGCATCGACCTAAGGATAAATGTAGGCCTAGGCTCCAGGTGTTCAGTATAGGTTACTTATTCTGCCATGTAAAAAAGAGGGTTGAATTCAGGCGCTAGGTTGTTATTGTAGTGACTTCCAGTCCACGTATAGCACGCCCATCTGCAGGGTCCCAGGCACCACTTCCACGGTGGTATCTATCCAGGTGACAGAATCGAATTAGTAAGTCAGGAGGCTTACACCTGTAACAACAGTAATTAATTTTATAATGCCCCAAGCTTCTACGACATTGAGAATGTGTTTGGTCTGGCATTTTTGCAGTCGATATGATTTCTACAGTGTATCTAAAACCAGTGGTCCAGCTCACACTACTGAGTTAGTTCGCCAGAGAAATTAAACTTGATTATTCAGAACTCAGATTAATTTTCTGGACACAAACATAAAGTTATTTCTAAAAATATTTGGTTCTAATAACTTAGTAAGAATATTTAAGATTTCTAAAGTATTATTAAATATTGGAAATTCCATTGTAAGCTGAATGATTTTGGTGCTTAAAATTTTTCGTAAGAAATAATAATTTGGGAGAACGACTTCTGAAATTGAATTATTTTCTTTTGATTGTTAATTTAACAAAGTTTTTTTTTTTAAGCAGCACTAAATTAATATTTTGTATTAATTTTCCAATTTTTTATTTTCTCCAATTAATTTATAACTATTCATTGTAAGGAAGGTAGCATTTAAATTTTAGTATTTACACATAATTATAATTTTAGTAATTACACATAATTATAATTTTAGTAACTACACATAATTATAATCTTAGTAATTACACATAATTATAATTTTAGTAATTACACATAATTAAAATCTTAGTAATTACACATAATTATAATTTCGACTAAAGTAAATTTCACCCACACACTAATCTGAAAGTCAATTAAAATTTGAAAATTTTTGGTTTTTATATTTTCTGGTATTAATAACATTTTTAGTTCTGTTTGCTTAATTTTTATGATGTTAATAAAATACTTAAATTTTTTATATGCTTAATTCGACAGAGTGATGCGAGCTTGATGTATGAGTATCATTTTATCATTTACATTAATATTTCAGTGTTTCAGAGGTCTCCAAGAGTTTACGTTAAGCAAAGATTTGCTACAAGGTGAAAAAGTGTATTCTCTGATTATAATGTGTACAAACTCACTCCTTTCTTCCCCACTTACAAATAAACCTATACTTTTGGCACCTATGCCCATAAACCAACATAGTGAACCACACACTGTCACTACTTAACTTTACAGATTAACCGAAAAACCTTCAAACTCTCTCTTTTTTAACATTCTGTAAGGTTTTGTGACCATTCTGTCTAGCGATCAACAATGACACTCATTGCCCTGCTTTACCAACTCAACACAAACACAACATTCATAGCTGCATGTTGAGAGAAAATGCACGTGTTACATTATATTTTTATTTTCCAAACACATTTCTTATGTGAATATAGTACTTTACCAATGCTTTTCTAATCTAAATGTATTGAAATTTGGTTAGATGTATGCAAACACCTCAAATCACTTGTTTGTATAAACAGTGCTCTATACAGGTCCTTTTTGCCAGTCGTGTTAATAGCAATACAGTTCCATGTTAGGTCACGCAGATGATGGAGGGCATCTCGGTTGCGAACTCTACCTCTATTTTTCTCTATGCGCAGCTCCTCAACATTATTCCAAGCTTTGCTACAAAACAGCTGTAAATTCACGGGTTTCAACAATGTTCTGATATATCTTAACATTTATTTTCATCCTTAAACACACACTTTTATGAATTATAAGATATTATTTGCGTATTCTGAATATGGTAGATTTGTGTTAGAACATAATCATAGTTATATTAATAGCATAAAGATACACTTAAACCTAGTAGCAAATATTACACTATATCTGGTGAAAGTCACGTGGATAAGGCATTTATGCAGGAAGAAAGCCAGTTATGGGTTTCAATTTGAATACAGCGCAGCTGATATGCGCACACTAACGCAAATTTTCTTACTGTTATATCGCGTACTCTGTGATACAAACATATGAGCGTACTGCTGAATACTTTATTTTCGTGGACTTGATATCTAAATTCCCAGGGTATTTTTTCTAAAAAGTCATGTCAAACATCGAACAGGTAATTGTGCAACTGAATTTATTTATCTATTTTCGAGAGTCCTGGAAATTTCGTCAACTATAGAATAATTATTTGAGCAAAATTTTGAATACAGTTTCTTGGTAGTAGTTGTGTGAGCAAACATGAGATAAGGAAGTGTGCAGATCAGGGCCTGCTATGTGATGTTACAGGAAAGCGGTGTGAACTGGAACCTGGTAGTAGGAGCTGCTAACACATTCACACTGGTAACTGTGATACTAGCAGCGACCGTCGTCTGGGTATGGAGACGCCAGAGGTCAGTCAGTCACCCCAATCTGCTCCTTTCATTTACTCTCCCTACCTCTCTACGCAATCTACAAGTTGTATGCTCAAGATATCTCTAGGTAATAAGTGACAGCCTGCTAAACACATGAGTCTCGTTAATCCCAAACACAAGTACCTGGTTCATGGTTCGTCCTCAATTTTCACCAGTTGTGTAAGGTTTCCAGTAACATACTCACTGAAATTAAGAGATTCTTATTTAATTTGATTTAATTCACTCGGTTTTATGTTGTATGTATGCTGCAGAAAAATGGCAGTACAAGACAATAGGTGGTTAAATCTGTGCGACTTTTATAATCCAAATGATGTACTTGGATTTCGCTGCATTAATTGATACTATTTGCTTGCACTACAATCATACAATGACTTTTAAGAAATAAAGTACAGACATATAATTTTAATGTGACCTTGGAAACATAAACATTCGACATTCTAAGTAGGAATAAGGCCTCTAGTATTGGGGAAATAAGTCATCTTCCAACATTGGTATGTAAGCTTAACCAGTACAGCCCCGCAAAAATAGAGACATGTCAATTATGCACAAAGAAACACTTCTAACCTCAATACACGGGAATGTAAGCGAAATAGTTGAAGGTTACCCTTGGCCCCAAGAGTGGTTGGCTATGTGGTTGCGCTGTTTGTCTCAGACTCTGGAGTTCCTGGGTTCATTGCCGTATTTTTGTACAGGCGAAAGACTTTCCAAATTATTCCTTTCCTCTCTCAACAAAAAGTACATTCGGTTCAGTTCTCTAACAATCCTCCCAGTCTTCACCCAATAGAAGAACATACTGATTTTCATTTTTACGTCACATTCATTAGAATTTGCACATCACCAAAAACAGTGAAATAACACAGATTTGATTGAGAAAGTTAATACCACAGGTTTAGCAGTGATAGAGTAAAAAAAATGCAATATTGCTAGTGGAATAATACATTTTTCTGATACACAGTATGAAAAAGACAATTACATGTGTTTTCCTCGTCTGCACATTACCTCTAGATCAACTGCTGAAACAATGTTTTCGAAATTGATATTTTCACTTGTTTAGATTTATTTAATAAAGAAACACGGGGTTTTTAAAAAACAGTTTGCATATCCAATCTTAAATATACGATAGTTGCCAACACAACCTCATTGTCTTAACTATATTGACACCAGTAAACATTTATTCATGTTGAATCAACTCCCTGCTTCCTATTTATAAAATGCACTATCTCCTTTCTTCACTGTTATTCTCTTCACCTTAAGTGGAGGTAAAGGGTTTCTTTGTGGATAGCTCATAGTTAGCTGAATGAGAGCGGGAATTATATAAAATATGTATTTAATGAACAACAACTAATCACAAAGAACAACAAGTAACAATTGCAAGAACACAACAGGATATCAGATCCTACAACAACTCTCAAGACTTTTACTTATTACAGAATAGCAGACTACGTTATGACTCAATTACAATGTGACAAATCTGATAACAATGACGCAGCTAATCCCTGACCTTGCCAATAATATTAATTATTACAAAAGGGGGCATGG